>CAEFZY010065753.1:0-27090 GCA_903066815.1 Brachyrhaphis roseni
TGACCAGAGCGTTGATCAGAGTAGATTTCCCTGCTCCTGTTTCCCCAACAAGCAGGATGGTTTTATTTGGCTTGTTGTGTTTTCTCTTACCAAAGGTCACTCTGGTCAGGGTCTCAACAGTCTCTTTTCTTGTTTTAAGCTGGTAGATAACTGGAGTTTCTGATCTGATGACATCACTGTTAGAGATTATATGTTGAATGGATGTGTTGTCAACCCTGTACAAAAAACACAGGAGTTAAGGTTAGCTTTTTGAGATAAAGATTTCAATTTGATGGAAAGTTTGCAGAGATAAATCTTCAGTCTTGCCTTTTTCCAACTTTTACATTTTAACATGTTGGTAATAGAAAGAAAAATACTTGTGCTAAAAAAATGAAAACTAAAGAGATAAAAGATAAAATGCTTTTCAATCCTAGAGTCAGTTAAAACCCAAATCTCTCTAAAACATCAACCAGAAACAGAAAATAAATCAAGATGCATCTAAGATATAAAGTCCTGCTCTATTTCTAAGGTGATATGTGTGAAGTGTTGAAATATGTTGATGAACTTTGGATTGTTTCCATTAAAGTTCTGGTACTTTTGACCGGAATATGTCATTTAAAGTCCATATTGGACATGTTTCAAGTATTTCCTTTTTCATCTCTGGAATATTGTCAACATTAGAAACATCTTGTCCAGGAGTGATGCTGAAAAATAGTCCATCCACTTGTTACTTCACAGCTGGACGACTGTAAGTCTTTATTCTCAGGAAGTCCAACAAATACAGTTAAAAACCATCAGCGGATCCAAAATGCTGCAGCAAGAGTTCTGATGAAAATCAAAAACAGATCATATTTCTCATATTTTAGCTTCCTGTCATGGGATTCCTGTTAAATCCAGATTATAAACTCAGATTCTCCTTCTCGCATATAAAGGCTTTGATAATTACTTCAATCAGAGATCTGATTGGTCCAGATGTTCCCAACAGAGCTTTTCACTCTCAGGCTGAAGGATCACTGATGGTTATTATTGGAGGCCAATTTATTGCCATCCAGATCAAGTGATTGATTAAGCAAATTATTCATCCAAAACAATTTCTGTCTTGTCCAAATAGAATAAAGTTTAGAGTCATCCAGGTTTTAATGTCCTGAAGATATTCCTGTAGTCTACCTGAGGGATTGGACTAGACCCCAAACAGACAAGTGGGTTTTTTACTAATGGGATTGATTGGAAACGTTAACAATAAACTACAACCAATCATGTTTTTCAGACAACAAAACATTTTTACACATTAAAAAGCTCAAATGTGATCACTAATCTTAAGCAGGCTATTTTCTGTTGACAGACAGTAAGAATCTTGTGAAGGATAAAACTGCTCAGTTAAACATGTTCTTAAATAAAATCTTAATAAATGTTGGCTGGACCTACTTGCATCCAATGACTGATTTGGCTCCTCCATCCATTTGTCTGTCTATCATTTCTAATTTACGGATCTTCTCTGTGTCTCCGTCATCCTTTATCTTCTTGACCAGGAAGTCCAAATTGATGTATGTGGAAACTGAATTGACTTTGAGGAGAGCTGGATCCAATCTGATGGCACATTGATAAGACTTTTCTATTAAAGTTCCCTTCTTCCTGTTCAGGTTTTCCATTTCCTGCACTAGAGTTTCTGTAAGTTTTGCCTCCTTTGTGTCTGAATTGCTCTTGAAATATCTTTGCTTTAATTCCTCCTTGGTTCTCTGAACCGTTCTTGTCTTGGTCACATACTTCCAGTTGCCTTTAACATGTTTTGATGCAGAGCATCTCCCAGAACAAACAGTGCAGGATGTTAAGTTCATGACCTCACAGTCTTCAGGGCTCAGGGCCACCGTACATCCAGGATAGTGGCAGTTCTCCTCACAGACGGTGCAGCAAACAGCTGATTTAAAGAACGACGTCTCACCTTCAATAAGTTCTTTATCTTTGTAGGCTTCATCTACCTCCACTATTAATTTCTTGTTAAACCTCATCTCGTCTTTGTGTTTCTTCATAGCTTCTTGAATCTGTTTGATTTCTTTCTGTTTCAGTTCAATTAGTTTGATTTTCTCTTGCAGGTTTTGGATGGAGGCTGTCAGTCTGATGAATGAGTTAAAGGTGACTGTTACCTGCAGCTGCTGAGCCGAGACCTTTTGAAGAAAAGCTGTGAACTGGCTCATTCCCCTCTCTGTCAGGCTCCATGCTTCTTCCAGATCTGTGCCAGTTTTCTCTGTTCGGGCCTCATGCTGACGGTTGTTGAATATGAAGTAAGGACACTGACTTCCTCCAGCCTGAAGACCCTGGAGAGAAATGCCAGGTGTTGTTCTACCTGAGTGGGTAACGAGCGCCACTGTGTTTTTCTCCAAGCTTTTCCCAAACAGAGACATCACTGAATCAGAGACGTATGACAGTTGGTCATTCATTTTCATTTCTGTTGCTTTCATCACCACACCAACCGCATGAACCTCGTGGATCCCGTCTTCTAACCGAAACAAGTCAAACAATCTTTGATTGATGATGACATCGTGTTGAAGTCCATCTGTGTCTCCATAACCAGGCGTGTCAATGATGGTGAGAGAGTAGGGCAACGTTTTATACTCACAATCAAAGATCTCATACACGATCACATCTGATGTTGGACTTTGACCTCCATCTTCTATGATCTGATACCAGAGCTTATCCTGCCACTTCACTCCCATGATGTAGTTGAACAGAGAGTTGATCAGAGTAGACTTTCCTGCTCCTTTTTCACCAACAAGTAAAATGGTTTTATTTGGTTTGTTCAGTTGTTTTCTACCAACAGTGACTCTGGTCACTGTCCCAAAGTTAGTTTTTGTGGTTTTCTTTTGGTAGATGGCAGGACATCCTGAGCGGTTTGGTGCCCTGTGGGAGACAACCAGGAATCAGACTTTGCTTAGAAACACATATTGGATCCACTGAACATTATCAGTAGGTTCGTTTTTCTGACAATTTTTTTCATTACTTTTTTAAAATAATAATAATAAATCTGTTATCGCCAGAGTTATTTATTCCTTTTTTAACTCCCTCCGAATATTCGGAAACCTCCAGCTCCACCAGAAGTCGCCACAGAACCATCTGCTCACCTTTGGCTTATTTTTTGTGATGTCACTTCCCCTAATCCAGAGAAAGTCTTGGACGAGTTGGGTTGAGTTGGAGGATTTTTGTTATGTTTCCTTGTGTTCAACCATGATCACTCTCCTTTCCATCTGATAAAGCCAAGATCTCTATTTGTATCCTGGGTTTAACTGGTAAGGCCTTGAGATGGGCCAAAGACCGCTTTCAGAAATAATTTGACTCCTTTCAGGAGATCGTACAGAAATCTCATTCTGTTTGATGGAGACACAAACAAGTCGGCTCTTGGCAGCTGGTTGTGGAAGATCTTACAATGTCAGAAGATCCAACAAGGTAATGTTGGGGAGTGAAAAAGCAGCTCATAAAAACCCATATCATCTGACTGGACTCTGGTTATGTCTGCTTTATTTGGGCCAACATTGGAGGGTTCATGGTGCAGCTTAACTGTAACACAATGTGTTGCCACTGTGTCACAGTGGCAACACATTCACTGGTTGCCATTGTAAATGTGTGGGTTAATCCAGAGGATCCCCTGTGGATGCAGGAATACAGATGGACAAAAACTCCTCTGATTTACCCCATCGATTCTCGTTACCCTGATCTTTCGTCAGAATGACTATTGGATGGTCAGCGCCTTCTCCAGATCACCCATAAAGCAAATACCATCACCCATTGATCTCATCTGCTTTCAAACCAGTAGTGCCACTTTGTTCACTAAATTAGACCTTTGCAGTGTCTTTCACCTTGTCTGCATCCAACAATAGGATGAGTGAAAGACGACCTTCCAGAACGCATTCGGCCATTTTGAATGGTTTTTCGTTGGTAAAGTTCAGTTGCTACAGTCACAAGCCAAAGGTTCATTGATCATTTTGTTTAATTTTAGTGTAGAGCTTTCAAGTCTCTTTAAAGATTTCATAAGGAACATGAAGTCAGGTTTTTCTCCCTCCCAACAGAAGTTTCTTTCACTTCTTACTAGTGGAGCGTTTTTCCACTGAGGTTCTTCTTACCAGACACAACAATCACTTTAATGGAGCTAATGATGTCTCGTATCTTACAGTGGAAATTTTCTACTGACTCACATAAAAAGCACAGATAAGATATAAATATTTTAAGTATAATTTCAGTGTATATTTTTAAAATATAGAAATATGATTTATTTTTGTTCCTATTTAGCCGTGTAGGTTGTTGTACTCACCTTCTGTCCATTGTGCAGGCTGCAGTGGAAACCAGCTAAAGTCTCTCAGATGTTTAGGAACCTGGATAATAAGTAAAAAACATAAAACCAAAGTCTTTCCAGGTTAACATAGAATGAAATGATCCTTTTTCATTCTCATTTTGACACAGAATATCAACAGTATGTCCACTAAATTTGTTTAAAGTCAAAGATGTCTGCATGTCAGGATGCATTGGATGACCAGAGGGGCAACATCCTCAAAGTCAAACACTGTGGTGGAAATATGTTGCTTTTTTATATTGCATTGATTATCTGAACACCTGAGTGGAGTGGTGAGGTGCTGGTGTCCAGTTACAGGTGTGGTCACTCTCTACAGGTCACTGGGATCTTTATTGTTCAGGCAGTTCTGCAGGAAGATGTGTCAGTTCAGGAAGAACTGCTTCTGACTCACACAGCAAGCATGTTTTATAGTTTAGAATGAAACTGTTTGTTTCCTTTTGAATCTTTCAACATTGTCAATATTTGAGTAAATAGTCTATTTTAAATGGAAACATTTAATATTTATGTATATTTTAAAACATGACAAGATTAAAAGATAAAGCATAACTGATGTTTTTCAGCTTCTTGTTTCGCAGAACAAGGAAATGCATCAAAATCTGACATCACATTAAAATACACTGCAAACAACAGACATGCCAGTTTACCTGCAGCATTAACCTGTGAACAGCCGACAGTAGCAGCATTGATCTGATCTTTATATGTGTGGAATATCATCTCATTGGTGGTTATTGATCTGCTGAGGCAGATCTTTGTTCCTGTGCCTTTTGACTGAGTTTCTAATAAATTGTATTTAATCGCACAGAGAAAAACCTGCAGCCAAACTTGGAATCGTTAATCATGTTTGGGTGAAAAAGTATTAAAGTTTTCTGCATACAGAACCTGGAAATACATGAAATCTAAAAATGTTTGTTTAAACTGAAAGCAATACCAAGAAGAAATGTGTGAATGACATAAGCAAATATATTTCAAAGAAAATGTCCATGATGCAACATAAAAATGTCATTTGAAATATGTAAAGCTATAACTTTCAGATCAGGAAGGTTTCTGCAGTTGAATCTGAAGATGGAGACAGAAACATGTTTTCTTTCTGAGAGAAATAATCTCCAGATGATCACGACTCTGTTTGAGTTTAACCATGAATTATATCAGAAAACTGGTTTGATGTGATTTAAGAATTTAAGTTCCTGTTTTGAAGAGGATGTTTGTGATGTTCTTACCTGTGATGTGATCAGCCAGGAAGAGTAAAGATGGGCTGAACTAGCAGCCTTTAAACTGCAGTGGAGGAGGAGCAAACGGTCACATGATCACAAAACCAGTCACATGATCTTAAAAAGTGACTGAGTGAAAAACAGCTCAGGACAGAAAAGGCAGAGATTTAACTCATGTATTAGTTGGCATTTCAGAAGGTA
Source organism: Brachyrhaphis roseni (assembly GCA_903066815.1). NCBI lineage: Eukaryota > Metazoa > Chordata > Actinopteri > Cyprinodontiformes > Poeciliidae > Brachyrhaphis > Brachyrhaphis roseni. Next base: position 5,728 of record CAEFZY010065753.1, read on the forward strand.
AAGTTTCATTTAAAAGGAAAATGACAGAGAAAACATATTGATTATTTAAAACTATTATTTGTGACTTTGCTTCAGCAAAACCTAAATATTTTATTTACATGAGTTTTTCCATCTATATTTCACTATAATTTATATATTATCACACAATGTTGTTTCACTAAATGTTTAGTGTTAAACTAAGAAACAAAAACTAAATTCTGTACATTTTCTTCACTACTTCATTTTTAATAATTGCACATTATTATTTCTTATTGTAAATTTTCCCTTCTATTGCCACTCACTCGCCCGCTCACTCACTCACTCACTCACTCGCTCGCTCACTCACTCACTCACTCACTCACTCAGATGAACTCAAAGATTTTAAATGTTTGCATCATTGATGATCAGTCAGTTCTTTGTAAACTGCAGTGAGATTTTAAACTTTATTCTTTGAGCAACTGATATGAAAACAGTCCTTATTGTATCAAATACAGGACAATGCATTGACTTCCTTTCATTTTTAGTTACTGCATTTATTCCAAGCTGTTACTGTATATAAAATACAACAAATCAAGATCTGCTGACTTGGATCCAATCAAATGCTCACTGTGGTGCTTAAAGGCCAAATGTTTTATCTGACTGATAAAACAGAATAAAACTGTTTTCTGTCTTGTTATTTCTGTTTCAGTAACTTACAAAAGATCACTCCTTGAAAATCTGGACGGCTTTTAAAAATGTTGCTCAGCAGGAAATGGATTTGTTTTTGTCTCTTTACTGTCTGAAGGGGAACTGAGATGCTAAATCAAGTAGGAACACAAATCAAGTAGGAACACATACCGTACATGCTGCCAAAATCACCCTCTATTCAAACACGTTTCCTGCAAGCGGTGTTTACGTCAGGCATCGCGGCAGCATGCGAACTCTGGTTCCTGACAGTAACATAATAGTTTCCAGAACTCTGATGCCTGAAGCAAAAACAGCCAAGTTAAAAACACATTTTTATTGAGATTTGACCAAAAACTGGCATATTCAAAATAATTGACACTTTTCAAAGACTCATCAGCAGAAGAATATTTCTGTTGATAGTTTTAATGAAAGAAAAATCTTTCAATAACAGTTTAACCTCCTAACTGCTCAGCAGCTTTTTCTTTATTTCCTTTGGGACTTTGATGGTTTTCCTGCTTTTAGATTCTGGCAAGAGAGAAGTTGTCACCTTTGGACCAGAACTTCTGAAAAAGAAACTTTCTTCATGAATTAATGGATCTTGATGACGCCGAAGTGTCAGAGTTTAACACTGAGGGACACATATCAGAACCTGACAGATCCGTTAATAGTTTGAATGACTAATCTAACTCGTTACTATTACCAGTCTAGTAATCTCATTAAAGTCACTTTTCCGAGTCACTGTGTGTTATTTTTGTCATTTTATGTGGTAAAAAGGAATATTCGTTCCTCTTGTGGAGTGATGCCCCAGGTGTAATACCTGCAGCGATACGAACAGAAACATTGCAGGGAGGAGAGAGAGCCAAGGTTTCTAACTGGAAATAAAAGCTCTAATTACAATCTGTCAGCTAAAGTTGATCATATCCAGGCTGGTTGTTCCCTCTGTGCTGGAGGCAAAGTGCTGTTGCTAAACCCTTTAAAATAGGGGAGCCAGAATAACCACAGTGACTTTTCTAATGCAGTTTAATGCCTGGAGGAAGAACATGATCGCCCCCTGGTGGTAGATGGAGGAACTGCCAGTCAGTTTCCTTCAACAGAAAAACAAACTCATTAATGCAACACGACAAATAACTTCAAATATCTTCTTACATTTTTAGGATTATGCCAAGTAATATAGATTAATATTTGTTGCAAACCTTTTTTTACATTTAAAGAATCTCAAAATTAATGTTAAAAACTAATTATTCACTGTTAAAATTAATTTAAAGTAAAAATGTTAAGTTGTAATTTGATAGTTCAACAGGCCCAATCAGTTCTAAACTCAATGCTGCAGTGTTTCAGTCCTCTTTCCTCTGAGTCGCCAACATCTACGTTTCAGAAGAATATTGATCATCTTACCAACCTGTTACGGTCAAATTAAAGCTTAACTAGAACTACAAGTAACTTTCAACAGGGTCCAAGCTTATTGTTGCAAGTCGACATCTCAGTGAAATCTGCTGTGAATTGGCGTTAAAGAAATCAACTGAAATGAACAGGTGAGTTCATCTTCAACTGTTTGGTTGATTAAACAGGAAAAACTCTGAGTTTCACTGTTTCCGTCTTTCAGTTTCATCAACATGATGTCGAATCCAGAAGGTTTCTTGGAAATCCAGACAGCTTTTGGAAAAGTTGCTCTGAAGGGAAATGGAGACATTATTTTAGCTCATCCACACACCCTTTAATGTTTACACAAAATAGGAAAACATACCGTAAGTATGTTGTTGTTCCCTGGAAATGGTTACAAAAATATATTGATCATGTGACTAAATAGGAGGACATCATCATTTAATGACGTTAGTGAAGGTAGGAACCTGGTAGGTACTTTGTTTGGACTGTTTGAACTGCTGACCTGTGGGAGCGTTTCAGATCCATCAGAACGGAAAACACTCTGATAACAGAACAAACGTCACCTGAACTCTACCTCTTCCTGCCTTCTGGTCCAAATGTTCATAGTTTCTAAGGAAGTTTGTCATTTTAAAATCTGATCCAGGTTTTTAAAAACGTCTGCTGCTGAACCAGTAGCTTACACCCAATAACCCTTAATGTTAGTATAAAGTAAATAACCCTTAATGTTAGTATAAATAACCCTTAATGTTAGTATAAAGTAAATAACCCTTAATGTTAGTATAAAGTAAATAACCCTTAATGTTAGTATAAATAACCCTTAATGTTAGTATAAAGTAAATAACCCTTAATGCTGACCGTACTAAGCAGCTCTTTATATTTTGAGCTTTTATACATTTGTCCAAAACTATGACTGGGTATCTTTCATCTAACCACATTCCTAAAAACTTAAAACATTTTATTTTAATTCTTGATTTTCCAGTTTAATTTACACTGTAAAAACTCATCACCTCTGCAGGTTAAACTTTATTTTGTAATATGCTCCTGTGATTTCCTTACAATAAACTTCAAGTTCTTTCCTCTTTTCTAAATTTCCCATCATCCTCAGTTTATGCACTTTGCTCCTCCTCTTGGTTGCATTGAGTTTTTCCTGTGATGTAATGCAGGACGTCTTCCAGCCACTGGTATTCACCTGAAACAGGTGGACGCTTCCTGTTTCAGCTCATTTGTAAAATGTTATGTTCACGTTGGCTCTGGACCTTTTCCAGGACGCAGCTGCTTATACTGAAGAAAGTTCAGGTACAATTTTCAAACGTAGAGCTAAACTGTTATAGTTTTGTCTTATTCACTGATTCATGTTTCTGACTTTAAGTCAAAGTTACATCTATAATGCAGCAGTAATGATGACATTATATTCTGTCCTCTCCATCTCTTTTTGCTGTTGGATCTTTTCATGTGTCAGGAAAAGCGTAATAAGTTCAGGTTGTGTTTAGATTCATTTTATTTTTTTAACTGGGATACATAAGCCACATGCCCCAATATAATCATCCTGTCCAAAGTTCAGGCAATAAGAAACAAACATTTACATTCACTTTATACCTGAAAGCAAAGTTTAAAACAGTTTCATATAAAACATTATCACCATCAGGTCAGACGCTGTTCTGGTTAAAACACAGTGAGCCAAGAGTTCAACCTGGAATCAAAAGATTGTTTCTTTTCTACCTGAAAAGAAACAATCATTTGATTCCAATGATGTTTGAGAACCAACTGAAACTTTCTGACAGGGAAAAACCGTGAAACTTATTCAGAAAGTTAAACCAACAGAAGTTTAAGAATAAATCTGCAGATTATAAAAATGTTCCAAATCTAATGTGGACCAACAGAAGACAGCAGATTTTAAACCTTCACTACATAATAACTTATTCTGCTTCTTTCTGTTCACTTCATGTTCTGTAAAATCTTTCAGCTTGTGGTTTAAAAAATGAACTCAAAGATTTTACTGTTTTAAGGAAAACTAGATTTCAGTTCTTTATTGTAAGATACTGAAGAAACTAAGAGAAAGATTTTAACTGCAAAATCATTTCAATGAAGATTGAGACATGACATGTAAAATCTGACATATGATATTCTTCTATTTCTTCCACTGTAAACGTTTGACTGCTAACTTGTTAAAATGGAACATGAATTATATTAATACTTGTTGTGGTTTGACTTGCTGGCAGTAAGTGACCAGATCAGAACCTGTTCTTCCAGCTGCTTCTCTGGACTTTCAGTATTTGGATCATCTTGTTTTCTCAGGCCCTCCAGTCTCAGCACCATCTCTGTGTCTCCACTTTCTATCAGTAAGTCCAGATATTTGGATGCTGGATCGTCCTTCAGGTCGATCTGCTGCAGTCTGACAACATGTCTGTAGATCTCATCGATGATCTGGGACTTCTTTGCTTTCTGATGATTTATTTCCTCTTCCAGATGATCTAAAAGGTTAATATTGTTCTCACTTTCCGTCTCATTCCTTTTGTATTTCTGCCTCACATCCACAAGTGTCATCTCAACTCTTTTTGTTTTGGTCACATACCTCCACTCTTCTTTCACGTGAGCTGAAACGGGACACTTGTTGGTACAAGCAGCACAGAAACCGTCTTTTATCACCTCACAGTCTTTTGGTGTCTTGGCGACTGTGCATCCAGGATAATGACAGTTTTCCTCGCAGACGGTGCAGCAGAGGGCGCCGTCATAAAAAAACCACAGCCACTTCCCACCCCGGATGGGTTCTGTATCTTTATAAACTTCATCCATTTCTACAGCGAAGCTGTCATTGTTTCTCACCTCGTCTACGTGGCTCTGTAGAACTTTTTGAATCTGTTTGATTTCCGCTACCTTTAAATCCGTCAGCTGGATTCTGTCCTGCAGGTTCTGGATGCAAGCTTTAAGTCCTCCGTGTTCATGAAACTCTTCTACTGCTGCCAACATCATTCGACTCTCAGCTTCTTTCAGAAAACCTGTGAACTTCCAGAGTTCCCTCTCTGATAATTTGTAAGCCTGCTCCAGCTCCTCGGTATTTCCAGTCCGGTCTTCATGCTGCCGGTTATTAAACAGGAAGTAAAATGGTTCCCTCTTTTCATTTTTAGTCAATTTAATTTGTGTAGTTTCCAGATCTTGCATAATGTTGCTGTGATTTTGTCCATCTGAGTTTGTGATTAAACTGATTGTACATTTGTCCTCCTGTTCTGCAAACAGAGACATGATTGAGTCGTACCTGCGCTTCAGTCGGCTGGTCTGCAGACCGTCACCTGCGTTCAGCACCAGGCACAAAACAACGGCTAGTTGCTCATCCACCTGCAGGAAGTCTGACAACCTTTCTCTGATAACAGCATCTCTTTCAATGCCTTCATGTCCAGCAGCATCAATGATGGTCAGAGGGTAGGGCAGACATTTATCTTCAAAACCAAAGATCTCATAAATCATCACATCTGTGTCCTGATGTTCTTCCTCCTCTGTGACCTGGAACCAGACGTCATCATCGAACCTCACTCCGATCATGTAGTTCAGCAGAGCGTTGATCAGAGCACATTTTTCTGCTCTCGCTTCACCAATAAGTACAATTTTTCTGTTCATCTCGTCCATTTTCTTTTCACCGACAGTGACTCTGGTCAGAAGTCCAGACTTGTCTTTTTTCACTCTGAGCTGATGGACAGAAGGAGATCCTGACTGGATCAGAACACTTTTAGAGACCATTTCTCCCAGACAGATGCTGTGAGTCCTGCAGGAATCAAAGATATCAGATCAGTCAAGGTTATCAAGTGAGTTTCAGATGTAAAAAGTTTCAGACGTTTTGAACTCATTTTCACTGAGAGAAGATGGAACATTTAGTTTTCAATGTCTAACAGAAACTAATGCTGCCTTCACACTGCAGCCTGAAGTGACCCAATTCTGATTTTTTGTCAACTCTGTTTTTTTTTGCCGTGGCTGTTCAGATCTCACCAGCATGTGAACTGGAAACACATACGAGCTGAAAGCGTCCTGCATGCGCAGTAGAGGCGCAATAACATCAAGAACGTCCTCAGTGTTTGCAGAAGTAAACATGGATGCTAACGGTGGAGCTTAGCTTGTTGTCCGACCGGAGCAGCAGTGAAAGGTTTGCTGTGAAAGCCACTATTTGATGTTTTTACTCACCAAATAGTAATTTGTGTGCATGTTTGACCCAGCTCCTCTGCTGACCGCCCCAGCTCGTTGTTCCTCAGGTCCAGCTGCCTCAGACTGCAGGACTCCAACAGCATGAGGGCATCACAAATATCCTCTGACAGCTTACAGTCACAGACCCTTAAGCACAGAGGGAGATAGAAAAAAGTCTTTATTGTAAAGTTTACCTTTAATGTAGAACAAAGCCTAGATCTTTCTGTCAATCGATAAAACTGACCTTAATGTCTCCAGTTTACAATGTGGACTGCTGAGTCCTGCTGATAGCAGCTCCAGTCCTGGATCCTGCAGGTCATTGCTGCTCAGGTCCAACTCTTCTAGACTGCAGGACTCCGATCCCAGAACCCAGGACAAAGTTTCACAGCTTCCCTTGGACAAGTTACAGCAGATAAGCCTAAAACAACGAGGAAGAAACATTTGATATTTACTCTGTATATTCATGTCAGTGTGTCTAAATGAAGGTATATATAGATATATAAATAATGAAGGTAGTGATCAAAAAACTCTGGACTTGATAAAGTGTAGTACAAGTACAAACCATTTACCATGTGGTGTCTTTGAAATGAGTTTTTAAAGATTTATTTCTTACGATGCTGATCTAAGATATATTGTAATGTTGTCTACTTTCTAATTAGCTGTTGGGTTTTATGTCATTCATGACGTGATGCTGTCTATGTTGTGATGTTACAGCCTGATCACCTCGGTCTCTTTCAGCTGCAGGTCTTTGGTTGCTGCACTAATACAGTTTGAATGTCTGGAGGTTTTTACCAGAGATTTGGAACCAGGTAAATTACTTGAAGAAAGTTACTAAGTGATGCTTAAAAGGTTCACAACCAGAGAAAAGAAGGTTTTTTAAACCACATTAGAGATCAGAAATATCAACAGTCTGTTGCTCTCCTAGTTCAAATGGCCTGCTGTTTTTAACTAAAGCAACATGGAAACCATTGACTGCCAATGCTCTGTCTGTCACCCATAAGATCCTGACCTGAGAGTTTCCAGGTGACAGTGAGGACTCTTTAGTCCAGCAGCCAGCAGCTCCACTCCTGAATCTCTGAGGTCATTGTTACTCAGGTCCAGCTTTCTCAGCCTGCAGGACTGAGAGCTAAAGACCGAGGACAGAGCTGCACAACTTCTGTCTGAAAGGTTACAGCCAGTCAGCCTGGAAGAGACGATGAGAGGGAAACTTCAGTAAACTGTTTTTGATAGGCTCGTCATAATAAATGTCCGCTGAAGCTCACAGTGACGTCCTAGAGGTTTGAACCACTGGCAGGAGAGCAAGGAGAACATTTTCTGAAGGGAAGTATCTTTTCAGCTCAAACTCATGCAGATCTTTTAGTGATGAAAGTAATATGAAGACCATCGCTGACCAATGAGAAGCAGACAGTTCATCCACTGATCCTGTTTCTGATTTCAGGAACTGCTGGACCTCGTCTACTGGAGAACTGTCCATCAGCTCATTCAGACACGGGAACAGAGAGATTTGTCTTTCTGGAGAAGGACTGTCTCTGATTTTATTTTTAACATGATCAACAGTTAGCTGTCTGCTCTGTGAGCTGCTTCCTGTCTGTGGCAGTAGATCTTCAAGATGAAGCTGACTTCTTTGCAGAGAAAGACCAAGGACAAAGCGAAGAAATGTGTCCAGGTGTCCATCTGAACTCTTTATGGCTTTGTCGATGATTTCATAGACGGTTTCCTGTCGGTGCTTTTGGCTGTAAATGAAGCCTGGAATTCGGAAAGCATTTTTTGGTTTGTTTCTGATGTGCGAGACGACAAACAGAGCAGCCAGAAACTCTACTATGCTCCGATGGAGGAAGCTAAACACTTTCTTTCCATTGATTTTCAGACAATGCTCCTCCTTGAAGAACTGTGAGAATACTTCTGGATATACGGAAAAATCATTGAAGCTGTTAACATCGTCCTCCTTTATGCTTTCCACAGAAAATGACAGGCCACCATTTTCTAGCTGGTTGAAAGCGAGTTTCATCAATGTCTTGAGGTACTTCAAGCTTTTTGCTTTGCCAAACTTTTGTTTCATGGTTTGGCTCTGAACCATGAGGATCTCAGTGTAAATCCCAGTTAAAGTACTGGGCAGTTCTCCTCCAGTGCTGGTCTTTAACACGGGCTGCAGAACCCCAGCAGTGATCCAGCAGAAGGCTGGGAGATGACACATGTAGCGCAGGCTCGGCGACGTCCTGATGTGGGAGATGACCCTGTGGGCCTGCTCTTCATCTCCACATCTCTGTCTGAAGTACTTCTCCTTCTGTTGCTCAGAGAATCCTCGGAGCTCCGTTTCCATGTCGATGAATTCGGGAGGAATCTGGCCAACGCCTGAAGGTCGTGTGGTGATCCAGAGGCGAGCCGAGGGAAGCAGGTGTCCTCGAATCAGGTTGGTCACCAGCGTTTCCACTGGAGCAGGTTTTGTCACATCAACAGGAAGTTTTTCTGCAGCAGTGAAGTCCAGTGGAAGTTGGTTCACATCCAGCCCATCCAATACAAAAATGATTTTATATTCACTCTTATCAAAATTAGAGTTTCCTGAAGTCTGCAGTGATGTGAAGATGTGGTTGAGCTCCTCCTTTGTCATGTGTACAGTTCCAGGAATACATGTATGGATCAGTTCAGACAGACTGAATGTCTCCTGCCTTGGAAAATTCACCAGGTCAAGCATGAGGGGAAACATCAGATCAACATCCTGACTGGTTCTGTTTTCTGTCCAGTCAAGAACAAATTTGTGAACCAAGAAGGTTTTTCCCATTCCTGCCTCTCCGCTGGTCATCACTGTTCTGATGTTTGGTTTTGTTCCTGACGGGTGTGTGAATATGTAGCTGATGTTTGGTTCAGACGGCTTTCCAAAGGCCATTTCAATTCTCCTGATGAACCTGGAGTTAGGCTGGTCTCCTGCTGTGACGCACGGCTCAGTGTAGACTTCATCTAAACTGACTGTCTTCCTTTTTGAACTCCATCCTTCATGTTTACACCTAAATGTGTCCTGGAGGTTTGATTGCAGCCTTTCTTTGTAGTTTCTAACAGGTTGTGGATTTTCCATGTCTTTGTGGGACAGAGACACACATGGAGCAGAAAATGAGTCAGTAACTGGTTGCTTCTATATAATCAGTCTAAAAACAAACTTTGATAAATCCTAACCAGCCGCCTGATGAATTACCTGGCACAGTTCTGTTAGATAATTTATCCTGGAGGTCATTTCTGTCGATCTTCTGGAGGTTCTTCTTCAGCACCTCCACAGCCCAGCGGTTGTACTTCTGCACCATCTGATCCACCGTCTCCTGTCGGTCTGCGTTTTCCAGACGACTCTTTGGGACGACTGGAAGACCGTCGAGGTCATCCGTCTGCTGCAAGAACCATTTAAAGCTGCGAAATTCTTCATCTCCCAGCTCCTGTAGTGTCTCAAACAGTATTTGTTTCAGAGCCATTGGGTCCTGCTGAACACAGATCAACGTTTGATTTGAGCATTTTTTCATTTTAAAATGTTAAACTTCAGCTTCAGGTTGTATAAAAAGCAGCCAGCTTTGGTTCATAGCAGGTATATGTAAATCAAACCACAGCTTGTATAATGGAAACAGATCCTGTTGTCTTCTTGTCATAGTTTCTTCTTAGTGGTGAGACTGAATGGTTTCCTGTTTTTGCTGGTCAACCTTCAGTTTCAGAGACTGGGAGCTCTTCTGTCTTCATCAGTCATGTGAATAATCACATGTAGAATTAGAAAAGCCCTGAAAGACACCTTCTGATTAAAATGCATTACTATTATTACTTTTAGGAGAACTGTTAGGAACTAACTAGAAGCAGGCATTGCTGGCCTGGTTATTCAGACATGTTGTCTCTCCATTTCCAGGCAGTGTTTCGTTCTCATGCCACCTTTAGAAATGAGATCTCTGAAATGTTTTGTGTGCTTTAAGTTTCATAATGTCTGCTCCCCACTGCTAGCAGAATGAATCTGTCTTTATGTATGAGGCCCAGATGGTTTTTCCGGTCTGGTTTTCAACGACACCAAAGCGTTCAGAGTGACTTCATGTATATTCTAGAAATGGTGCATAAAGAAATTCTGTCTTTCTGGTCAGAGTGGATCATATCATACAGAATATAATCATTTACATGATGGTTCTTAGAAATACAGCCAGTCCTGTTCTCACCAAACCACTTCCTTCCTCACTGGGTGAACATTACAGCAAAGGGAGCAAAATTTAAAAAGGTTTGAGAAAAAGCTTCTGTTGAGTTTTTACTGATTATTTCCATATAAATAAACCTTCCAGGTTATAAAATTCTGATCTTCTGGGGAGAATACAAGTGATGAGATTTAATCAGTTATAATATTTCTGTACTTTTAACAAAGTTGAACTCACCAGTTACAGATCAAAACTTTGAAGTTCTTCACATCATCAATTAATCAAACAGAAAGTTCATCAGCTCTGAAAACACGATGAAACTTATTGAATCAAACTCTACCTGTCACATTTTACCTCCGGCTTTCAGTGCAAACAGCCCTGGTCACGTGACACAGAGAGCACAAAGTTCAGCAAACTCAGGCTATGGCAACACGTTTCTATATTTACTCCTTGTCCTCAGTGTCAGCCATCATTCATCTCTGTTAGTTTAAAACTACGCTGCACCAGGTCAATCTTTCCCCCACCACTTTAACATTATGATACATTCATTAAAAAATACTTTTAGAGATATTAGTTCATCACTCTGACTCACTAGAACTTTTTCTCCCTGAAGTTCACAGATTTTTTACTAGTAAAAGTCCTGATTAGCAGACGCTGGCTGACGACTTGAGCTAATTAGAGGAAAATGATGCCTAACTAGTCCACATTTAAACTCCAACATGTGGACTAGCAAAAGAAAACGATGTCCTCTGGTTTACTGGTGAGCCCAACATGTTGCACCAATCGACTGCTGTGTCTTTAAAATTTAACAAGTTAACTGAAATGTTCAACTTTTGCATCAAAACACCTGTCAGTTTGGTGCTAGCAAAAATATTGAGCTAGTTTGGGCAAAAGTTGAAATAGTTGTTTTAAATTTGTAAAGAAAATATGGCTGATTGCATAATTGAATAAATATACAAATGTCTTGCCATAGATCCCAACCCACACTCTGCCAGTGATGGTGTGTTGAAGACATGATGGTTCATTTAGTTTAAATCAACCAAATGGATTGATGCAAAACAAAAGAGGCAACTTGCATTTATTGACTTTGTTTAGTTTGTGATATAAATCTCTCTGTGTTATTGATCAGTTGCATTTAAAGGGTTATTTCAGTGGGATGGCAGATGCTGACTGCAGCTTTAACTCACTGGAACCAGTAAATGCAGCGAGTTCAGGTTTCAGTGAGGAAGTGGATGATGTTCGCTGAGCTTTGTTAGTTAAATATTACTTTGTTTAGGAAAGGAGGAGCATTTCCACCTTTGACCTCCCAACAACCCTGAGGTTCAGTTTGATTCGTTCTGTCTGGTAATAAACACATTAGATTAGGACAGATGCTTTAAATTATTGTGCAACAGTTAATAATTAACACAGATATAATTCATAAAATACAATCTACACTGTAGATTAGAAGCAGTTTCTAATCTACAGAAACTATTTTTCTGTAGATTAGAAACAATAATTGTTTCTAATTGTAGATTTTATTTTGGCTTGATTTGTATTTTCTGGATGCAATCAGGCTGGTTCTGGGAATATTATCCATTACTAGAGAATAAATTCACATTGTCTTAACTCAGGAGTAAATAATCCACTTTTATTAAGATTGTCTTGGATTGTGATTGTTAAATTTGGGTCTTAATCTGCCAACCTCTCATTTAAATTGTTTATATTATTACATTTAGCCTTTATTTGCTTTATTTTAGAAATTTGAAAACTAAATTTCAAGTATTTTCCCAGTTTATTTGCTGATAGAAGAGCAGAACTGACCCCCATCACAAGGTGGCAGCGTTGCTCCACTTCCTGTATGGGGGAAAATGTTTGCCAAACGTTAATTACTTTAAACCAAAACTTCACAGCAACCTGTTTTAATATTCTCAATCAAAACCCTGATTGTGTTTTAGTGAAATAAAGAGAGATTTGGACCAGAGACTTTGTCCTGGTCCGCCTCCTCATTTACATAAAGCTCTACGTCACATGACGTCATCGTGTGGCGCCCCCTGCTGGAGAAACTGTTAGAAAATTACCAGAATGAAAGATCAGGTTAAAAAAAGTGTAAAATTATGACACAAAAGGAAATGAAAAAAGCTTCATGATACAAAACCATAAAATAGAAAACATGAAGTCGAGTAGCTAAAGAACATTTTCTGATCTCAAAAAGTTTTCTGATAAATCTTCATCAGGATCCTTTTAAATATTAATTTAGATACTAATTTGACTTAAGTTAACAAGAAGCCAACCAACCAGGCTCTGGATAAAAATATACTTTTTATTGTTCTTCTTTTGATGACAGCAGATTATTGTCACAGACAGAATTTCATCTTTATGAGTAAAACATGGCAAAACTTTATTAACCTTTTGTTAAAAATGACTTCTGAGTCATTCAGTCCCTGAAAGCAGAGGCCTCGAGGCCAAACACACACACACACACACACACATAAAACAGAAACTCAGTGCTAACACCAAAGATCACACACTGGTTCATCAAACTAAATGAAATATAGCTTATTTATTGTCAGGGTTTTATACGCAGACAGATCCACTGAAAGCTGAGGAAGCTGTTTTCTCAGCGGGGAAAAGTTATCGCCTCCGTTTCCCTCAATCCTCCTTAAAAACCAAAGATCCAAGCATCTCTATGCTTTACTCACTACATTTACTGATGTGCAAATTTCTGCATAGCTTTGAAGCGAAAAGCGACCAGGACCCTGTTGATCTGAGAACTACGAAACTTTAAGCTCCTCGCAGTCGACTTTCAAGAAAAAGTCTCCAAGTTAATATCTTCTGATTGTTCTCACAATAACGGCACAGATTAAGGTGAAATAAAGCAACTTTTTCACTTTTCAAGGTCGCTGATAAAACAAGACTGTCGGCACAGACCAAACCTTCTGTCAGCAGGTTGCAGCTGAACCGCCTGAATCAAACAGCAGAACGTTAAAATCTTCACATCACTGAACTTTACAGGCCAGGAACCAGTTTAAACCGTCAGAAAGAAACCTCACAGAAAGGAAAACCAACTACAGGAACAATCTGGGATCATCAGCATATCTGAGATGTCTTAATACTGTGTTCAAAATCAAAGACAAATTCACAACAAATGAGCTAAAGAAGTGAATTTACTCTGATCCAGGCTCGTTAGACCAGGAAACCGGGACATTTTGAGGAATGTTGTTCAGCTTCCTGTCTGCTGCCCAACACCAACTTCTTCCTGAACCCAAAACTTTCTGAGAATAAACGAGTTAATAGCTTAAAAATGTTCCCTGCAGCAGAAGCGGCAGCAGGACACCTCAGGTGATCTTTAACCGGTGAATAAAACCAACTGGACTTCCTGTTCGCAGCTCCGGTTTGCTCAGATTGTCTTTCTGAAGGTTAAAACTGAGAACTTCAAGGCGTATTAGTGGAGGTTTGGTCAGTTAGTTACAACAGCAGGTTTAAAACCTGATCTGGAACAATGATGATGATGATGATGAGGTAAAGAACACTTGAGGAGCCGGACCCGACCAGCTCTGTAGTGTGATCCAGCAGACAGTGAAACGGACTTCAGGAACAACCCAACATGACAGGAACCATTTTAAAACAAGCAAGTCATCACTGACAACGTGCAATTTAAAAACTGTGACATCAGATGTTCAGTAGTAAGGCCCGATGTTCTCGTAGGAGGCGTAACTCGGCCAGTCAGGGAACAGCCCGTGTGAACAGGTGGGGCTGCCGTACCGGTCGAAGTGGATCCCGAACTGCGATGAGACCGAGTGGTGGTTTTTCTTCATGTAGGACCAGACGATCCGGTAGTTCTCACCCCGGTTGCTGTCCCAGTACTCGTTCCCTCTCACCTTGTAGCACACGGCGAACTCGACTTGCTCGTTGGGCCACATCTCGGCGGGCAGAGACACCTGGAAGGAGAAGGTGTCGCTGTACGAGGTCGGGTACGTGTCCTTCACGTATTCACAGCCGACATCCGTGTGGCTTTTCCACGAGTCAAAGGTCACCCGAAGCATCACCGACTTCTCAAACGATACATTTTTTACTTTAACTGTTCCTGCAAAGGCCTTCTCCTTCAGCACGCAGTGCTCCAGGCTCACGAGGTTCTGCTCCAGGTTCTGCCGGAATAGCAGGTAGTCTGAGGACGGCTGAGTGAAATCCAGCACCAGTTTGTCCTCCTCCGTGGACGACAGCGTGAGCTTGGAGCTCAGCATCTCCTGGATGTTCACAGGGATTTTTATGGGATCTGTGAACTTGGAGAAGATCTTCACCTTGGTTAAGGACAGACCTTTGTGGTCAGCAAACGTAACACGTTTCTTTTTTTTTGTGTCTTTGTTGGTGATGGCGCCATCTTCAGGCTCAGTTTTGTTGACACAGGTTGTGTGTTGGAACCTCAGGCAGGAGCTTCGGACTGAGTTCGGTACCGTAGAGGGGGTGAAGACGAACTCCTCCGTGGACAGGAAGAGGGGTATGGTCACGTCCATCGGCATGTCGGGCTCAGGAGGAAACATTCACCAAGAACTGAAACACAGAGAATCAGACTGTTAGTGTTGAGTCACAGCTTCAGGTTATTGCCCCTAAGAACCGCTGGGATCCTCTACATCTTTCCCTAACATCTGGTCAATGCTGCCCATAGAGAAGTTGGCTGTAGTCGGTTCTAGACTCAATTTTCTCAAGAGAAAAAGAAACAGTTGAATTTAAAACCAATTTTTAGAAGTCCTTTCAACCAATCTGAAGACCTTAAAAATATAATTGAAAATCTGAATTTGTCTTCATTCAAATTTTGAATGAAGGCAAAAACCATTTGGTTTTCTTTGGTCAAGACAAGCAAAGGGATTTTCCTTTAGGAATCTCTCTCTGTTGGGGGCCAGACCCTGGAAAACACTCCCATCTTCAGTGTGTTCATCTCTACAGTTCATGAGAAACACACAAAGATTCAAGACAAAACATTTCATTATGCTCCCCTCATTGCTGGATTATTATTAAATGGATTATTTAATATTTTCCCAGGAGGTTTTGCTGCATATTTTGGTTGCAACGTCATGGAAACCTTTGAGTTTCAGCAGAAAGCCGATAGGAGGCATCAGAGAAAACAAGCTGCATTGTTTGGACACTGCTGTGCAAACAGAGAACAATGAAGTCTCTGCATTTAGGTTAACAGAAATCTGCAGTCCAAACCAAAACCCTGCTGTGGACCCGCACCACCCACTGCAACACAAACAGAGAGGGGCCCAACGCCCCCAAAGAAACTTTCTGTAAATCCTTCCAACCTGTTCTTGGAGTCAAGAACTGAACAGTCCATGACCAGCTGGTCGCTTTCAGCGTTTTCTGATCTGGAAGGGAAACGCCTGGTTCACACGGTAAGAGTTTTAGCTCTATGCTGGGTTTGGTCAACGAAACACACAAACCGGTTTCACTCAGCATTCAGATGGAAACCTCTCCAGATCAAACGTGATGTCAGAGGAAACAAACATGGCCGACTGGCTGTGTTTATAGACCACATTGAACAGAGAAAAGACCATTTAAACCATAGACTTCAGTGTCCTCCGGCAGGTGATGCGTCTTCTCTGTTAGATTTCCCTCCATGTTTCTGTTGCATCACTTTCTGATTGACTAAACGTCACATTCAACCGGCTGCGTTACCTCAGGGAACAACAAGCGTACGCAGCAATATCTGGTTCAGACAATCCGACATGCTGAATATGAAACGTGTGTTTTCAGGAACAGCAACATGGTAGAAAATGATCTAGCATGAAATCCAACCACTGATCCATCAGAAGAGGCAGTTTAAACCACCAGAACCACTTTGTGGGTCAGAGGATTCAGTGTCACAGAGACTCCATGCTGCAGGAGTCCGGCGCTCAGAGAGGATCCGATCATCTCGTTTGATCAGACTGGACTCCATGTGAGGCCTGCCTCTCTGGGTTTTACACCTACAGACGGTAAAATACTCAATTATTAATGAATGAAGATCATCAATGTCTTCAGACCAATAACTGTTACCGTATTCTTTACAGCTGCAAAAACTTGAACAGTTTCTACCAAGTATGTTTGACAACAGCAGGAGCAAAATAAAGTTACATTCCTGTAGAGTCAGCAGACGCTGCAGAGCAGAAATGATTCCTTCATTACTATCAGAGCCATGTTGTGGTGTTTTGGTTCTGATCCGACGGGTCTGTGGACCTGAAGGATTCATAAATGACAGGGAGCTGAACTTCTCTACGTTCAGCTCAGAAAGTCGGTTTTACTGCCCAGCTTCGCTCCAGCTGTGGATTAAACCACATTATTGACTCCCATCTAAAGCTGTTTCAGGTTTTATCGAATGTCCAGTAAAACCGGGTCAGAACAATGTTTGCTCATCTTGACTTGGAAAGTCTTTCACTTTGAACAATTTTCACACATTTCTGTGAATTTAAAATGAATATTTTGTCTTTAATGTTTGAAATTGTGCACATAAAACATGGAAGAGCTTAATATCCTGTCATTTCATCCTGGATGGTTGCTGGTTGCTAGTTGCTGGTTGATAGTTGCTAGTTGCGTTTCCACCGTTGGTCCAGAAGGAGATCAGATGTTCATGACAAAGTCCAGAATGTGATTATGAAACTAAGAGAAATCAGATCCATGCTGTTTGTTTTGGTGTAAAAACCAAGTCATGGAAAACTGAGAAATGTTTAAATGTTTGTCCAACTCAGAGGGTCAAAGGGCAAACCAGTGAAACCAGTGAAACCAATGAAACCAGTGAAGCCAATGAAACCAGTGAAACCAATGAAACCAGTGAAACCAATGAAACCAGTGAAGTGAAACCAGTGAAGTGAAACCAATGAAACCAATGAAACCAGTGAAACCAGTGAAACCAATGAAACCAGTGAAACCAGTGAAACCAGTGAAGCCAATGAAACCAGTGAAACCAGTGAAACCAGTGAAACCAGTGAAGCCAATGAAACCAGTGAAACCAGTGAAGTGAAACCAGTGAAACCAGTGAAGCCAATGAAACCAGTGAAACCAATGAAACCAATGAAACCAGTGAAACCAATGAAACCAGTGAAACCAGTCAAGTGAAACCAATGAAACCAGTGAAACCAATGAAACCAGTGAAGCCAATGAAACCAGTGAAGCCAATGAAACCAGTGAAGCCAATGAAACCAGTGAAACCAATGAAACCAGTGAAACCAATAAAGCCAATGAAGCCAATGAAACCAGTGAAACCAATGAAACCAGTGAAGTGAAACCAATGAAACCAGTGAAACCAGTGAAACCAATGAAACCAGTGAAACCAGTGAAGTGAAACCAGTGAAACCAGTGAAGCCAATGAAACCAGTGAAACCAATGAAACCAATGAAACCAGTGAAACCAATGAAACCAGTGAAACCAGTCAAGTGAAACCAATGAAACCAGTGAAACCAATGAAACCAGTGAAGCCAATGAAACCAGTGAAGCCAATGAAACCAGTGAAGCCAATGAAACCAGTGAAGCCAATGAAACCAGTGAAACCAATGAAACCAGTGAAACCAATAAAGCCAATGAAGCCAATGAAACCAGTGAAGTGAAACCAATGAAACCAGTGAAACCAGTGAAACCAATGAAACCAGTGACCATTTGTAGCTTCACTGCCGTTACTCTTGACCTCTAATGTGAAGAGACTCCAAACCTCGTAGTGTTTGTTTTATTTTTATCTAGGAACTTTAAAACCTTCTGATAAAACCAGAAATTTCATTAATAGAATAAACAGAACGGGCTTTGACTACGCTCCATCAATATTCTGTGTGAATCACTGGGTTTGATTTATTCCTCTCTTCATATTTCTGTTATATCTGATACAAAATAAAGTGTAGATTAAACTGGGTCATATTCAGAGCTTGGCTCCCTGCTGCCTCTTATCAGGCTGATTTCTGGGACAAACTGCGACCCGTTTGGCCCGGTTTGGCTCTGGTTGCTGCTGTGGAGACACACCCTCGGTGCCATGATGTAACCAGCTTACGTAACCCAGGATGGTCCTAGTTCAATCACCAAAACTCAACTTTTTATTGCGCCGACATGTCAGTTTATTTAGAAAGCTCTTTAAAAACAGGATCCATTAAAACACATGAAAAGGAAATTCAGTTCACCTCAAAACCATAAACAACATGAAACAACCTGACGGCCCAATTCCACCAATCAATCACATCCATCTCCTCAGGAGAACCGGGTCGGATTGGATCAGAACCAGATAGAAAGTATTTAATGTCCAGTCAAAGTCATTTCTCTGCTGCCACGTTTTGATTCATGAGTTTGATTTTGGTTCAAAAACAAAATAAAAATCAATCACTGAAAATCAGGAAGGATGGATCAATGAATCCATTGATCCAGTTAGGATCCATAATCAGAACACAGACATTTTCAAACTGAATCACTTCCTTCCTCATAACTACAATTTTTTAAAATCAAAATTAACAAGATTTTCAACAGGAAGTCAAAACATCACGTCTGGAACAGAAACCGAACCAGAACCGAACCGGATCGTTCTTTTCCTTAAGTTCATTTATCTGATTCTGAACCGAACATCGAGACCGAGTGGCACATCTTTAGTTTGAACTTCCTCTGCGTGGTTCTGACCCACATCAGGATAACCTGCTGACCTTCCAGTGATGATCCGGATCAGAGGAGCCAGAACTTCAGCTCAAAGTTTTCCTGTCCAGAACCGATCCAGCCTGCTCGGTCCAGAAGAACCTCCACCGTGTCTGCAGGTCACTGCTGCCGTTTGTGACATTTAAAAACCACTTTCTGACTCTGGACCCGCTTCGGAACCGCGGTACCTTTGGACCCAGCAGTTTAACGCTCAGAGCGTAAAAAACAACATGATGAGAGAAACTGCGGCTAAAGCCGCTGGAATATTAAATCATTCATCCACCAGCAGAACCAACGGTTCGGTTCGGTTCGGTCAGTTGGTTCTTTTCAATCAAAACTTGCGGCTCCACAAATTCAGTTTTCTGGAATATTTCTCTGGATTTAAATCGGTTCTGCTCAAACAAACAACGCAGCCGAACTTTACCTGGAGCAGGTTCTGCCGGGTCGCGGTTCCGACCCACCGCCTGCCGACCCTCTCCGCTGTCACAGAGCGACGAGGAGCCGCTGCGCTTTTCTGTCTCCACTTCAAGACCCACGCAGGATCCACGTGAAAACGTCCACGCAGCCAATCAGGACGCGCGCAGGCGGAGTGATCACCGGGAGCTGTTTGTGGAGGAGGGGCAGAGGAACCTGGAAAAACCTGGGGGGACCTTGGATAACCTGGAAAAACCTGGAGGAACATGGAAGGTTCTGGATAAATAAACTCATAAAGTAATATTAAACAATAACATCAATTTGACCAGACAGGTCCAACTTGTCTTCCTGTGGTCATATCTGGTGTTTTTTCCACGCAGCCTCAGTGGACAGTAACTTCAGAGAAACAAAGCTGCTGCAGAAACAGGAGGTCTCACTTTGACATAAACTGAAGGTTAAAACATGACTCTGGTGGAGCAGCCAGACCTTCACTGCAGCAAAAGTAACTAGTTACTGTCCACCTCTGTGGACATCCATTCAGTTTGAATAAATCCGTTTCACTGGTTCTGTTTCTGCAGAAACACAAAAAACTATCAACTTTTAATAAATAAAAGTCTAGAATGACTTTATGAATAAATAATAATAAACAGTTTAAAGCTGCAGAATCACAACGATTTCAGGAAGTCCACTACTACTACTTCTTCTTCTTCTTCTTCCTCCTCCTCCTCCTCCTCTTCCTCCTCCTCCTCCTCCTCCTGCAGCAATACATCATGGAAGAGTGGCTGCCTGACCCGAATGACCCTTTCCCAGACGTGTTCCTGGACCCGGAGTGGTTCCCTCCTCTAGAGCACGGACTCAGGAATGGACTTGAGTAAAACAAACCCAAACATATTATACAAATGGTGTATGAAAATGCTAAACAAGAGACTCTCTACAACAGAGCAGTGAGTGTTTGCAGTGACAAACTTGGAGGACAAAAACCTCAGTGAGGATTTTATACAAGCCTCTGATAAAGAAACGGACTGGAGACCAGCAGCGGAGGATCCTTCACCAGTCCATCGCCACAAACTCCTTTTATTGGTCATCAGTCCTGGGGTTTTAAATGAGTCTGCAGTTTGTCTGAGTGTTTTTCATGTTTTTATGGATTGTGTACATTTAACTAGCTTTTTATTTTTTTAACAAGCATTTTCAGCCTTTTTAGTGTGGTTTTTTTATTAGTGGTGTGCATCACAGTCGATCCACTAGATTTAAATCCCGGGTTTTAAATTATTTAATAGCTGATCCAAAATGGCTATTTATATAACTCATAGAGACGAGATGCAGGCTGGACCTCAACTGGATGCTGTGGTTCTGTGGAAGGTCAACGTCAAGGTCAGGTTGAGGTCAGGGTTTAGTTTCCACAGAGACAACGGAGATCTGAAGGGTTTTTAATACTGTGGGTTATTAAATATAACCAGCTGCTATTGTAAATATTGATTGTGTTTTTAGGATCTTTGATCTCATTATGTTTTATTGTTAAATAATCGTACAATAAATGTTTTGTTAAAAATAAAAAAAATATCTAATTTCAGCTGCAGGAAACCAGAGACTGAAGGAGACCTCAGACTGGACCAGAACCCGACCAGAACCCGACCAGAACCTGACCAGAACCAGACCAGAATCAGACCAGAACCAGACCAGAACCCGACCAGAACCTGACCAGAACCAGACCAGAATCTGACCAGAACCTGACCAGAACCAGACCAGAACCAGACCAGAACCTGACCAGAACCAGACCAGAATCTGACCAGAACCTGACCAGAACCCGACCAGAACCAGACCAGAACCTGACCAGAACCAGACCAGAACCAGACCAGAATCTGACCAGAACCAGACCAGAATCAGACCAGAACCAGACCAGAACCCGACCAGAACCCGACCAGAACCAGACCAGAATCTGACCAGAACCTGACCAGAACCAGACCAGAACCAGACCAGAACCTGACCAGAACCA
>CAEFZY010065759.1:0-22178 GCA_903066815.1 Brachyrhaphis roseni
GAAAATAAATAAAATGGTATTTATTTGATGTGTCAGCTTTCCGGGAGAGTAAGAATGTAGTTGAAAGCAGGATTAACACTCACTCATTGTATGGCAATATTCAAACCTGCTCAAGCCGTTGCAAATAATTACACATGAAGTATTTTAGCGGATAATTACTATATTAATTATCGAGAACCTAATATCCAGTAGAGCTGTTCAGGTAAAATCCATAACAATAAAACATAATTACAAAGCATTTGAAAAAAATAAATAAAATCTCTATAGTGATTTTCATTACGTTATTTGACCTCCTTTCAATTCTAAAGTTTCGGCTGTTTAGCGTGAATCTTAGGTTTGAATTAATTATCACAAAATCTATTTCGGCTTCATTTTTGTTTAATAAATAATCACAGCGTAAGACTTGTGGTTTGTTTTGGAAACCGCTGAGTTTAGATTTAAATCACTTTAGAACCTTGTAAAGCCTGGATCATTTAAGCTGTAGAACACTATAATAAGAATAGGTTGCAGTTTCTTTTTATATCATGAATGTTTGGAAAACACTGAAATCCTAAGCATAAAACTTATTGTCGTTGTAGCGAGATAAACTATCACATCAACCTTGCAAGTTCAGATTTATGATCCTTATGTCTTCAGAGGATTAAATAAATGTTTAATTAACTCGTATTAGTACACCAGAGATGTGATTATTGTGGTAACTAAAGTACAAAACATAGTTTTGGTAATAAATAAAGCTCAGTGTGCAAAAAATCTTAATAGTTCTTTCTTTCATTCAGATTTTACTCTGCTTTTGGCTTCTTTTTCTATCTTTGATTCTCACAAACTCCTCTTTTGACCTTACCTGGCTCTGTGATATTTAAGATTTTTGAGAAACCTTTTCTACAAATAAGTTAATGTAACCTAAGAAAAACATTACAAACACAAAGCTACTTCCTTTTTTGTTACAGAAGCTGTTTACTGCAAAGACTTTATACTTAAAAAATTGACATTGCTCACTTTTCATCTCTCGATTCACTACAACGGAGTCTTTTGGGAGAACGGCCTGTATCGCCTTTTGTTAGACCTGGTCTAAATGGCAACGTTCTGCATTATCCGATTTCAGTTTCTTAACATTAAATTTAGGGGTTTCACATTTAATTTTAGTCATAAAATGCTGAATCATTTTAGCAATAACCTAGCGGTGACATTCACACACCTGCATTGGTTTCAACACCTTAGATTGACTGATTTCAGGTTTAACAGGGTTTTTTTTCCAGTGACAGTCGAATTCGTCCAACTCTTTTCATCAGACCTTCTTTTTTTTTTTTTTTTACATAACTGGTGGCAAGATTCTGGCTTGGAGAGAAACATGAAGCTGTTGTGCGTCACCTATCTGCAGAAACTGTGAAATGGATTTGATAAATAAGTGCTCTATGTGTTTTCTAATTTTAGCTAGGCCATTAGCAAATTTATTATGTTAGGGGACCAAAGTAATGCTTATCTTGCCACATGCTGATGTTTCTGAAAACTTGCTTGACAGTAGTCTAAACTGGAGTGAAGTAATTTGTGAAAGATCAAGCCCTGTTAGATAACTGAAGTATCTGTACCGTTTATAAGTATGTTACTTGCATTGTGTGTGTAATTGGATAGGGGGTGCATAGCTGATTTTGTGCTAGAGATCTAGGAAGTTAAGTTTAATTTTGATGCCACATTTTTCTTTTTTATCATTAAAATTGCCTGACCATCTTCGGATAAAACTTCAATACTCTATACACCATTTATGATTTTTCTCAATTTTTACGAGTTATTTATCGAATTACTTATAAAACAAGGCTAACCTCTGCCATGTCTGTGATATTAAGCATTCAGCATGACGAGGGGAGTAAATCTTCCTCAGTGCAGACCGAGTGTCTGCATGAAGTTGAATGAGATTAAATCATGTCATTGGGTCATTCTAAGTCTCTTAAAGCTACTGATACATCAATAAACATAGAGCAGATAGTGTGATGGTGCTTTAAGTATTTTATATCTGGTTTGGGTTTAGCTGCAAAATCTCCCTCTGAAGTGTTACCCTCTGCTCTTTTTTTGCAGTCTGTTGTTTACATCCAAGTGTAAGTCTGTATTATAGAGTTTAAGAGGGGCACAATACACCTTGCAGCATCTCAGGGCAGCTCAAATGGGCAATAGTAGCTAACAGAATCACAAAGAGAAAGATATATAATATTTGCGCTATTTTAAAGCAATGTATTAATACTTATAATTGCAATGAACTACAATTCAGTCTATTTGTGGATAAGAAATGGGTACGGAGAAAGTGTGTTCAACCCTGGTCTCCAGTAGGCGTTTAGCTCCCAGAGGAAAATTTGTCAAACATCCAAGAGGTGGGTGTTGCTGGCAAATCTCATCAAAAACAAACAAAAAATCCAACATAATTTATCAGAAATTGGAAAAAGACCCTCAAGATTCTTAGTTGTCGTGCAAACTCAGCATCTGGCTAAGTTATGTGGGAGTCAGTAAGGCAGCAAACTATATGTGGGCAGTTTTAGTAGGCGTTAGTCACAATGTAAAATGTAGAAAAGATATTTCTAAATCTGGCAATGTTCATGGGGTGAAGGAAGAAAATTCTTTTAATTTAATATAAATGTATAGATGTATTTGTTTTTATTCCTGAGTGGATTTTCACTCGGGTCATTATCAACATCTGGCTTCAATTTCACGTCATTATCATCAAGAGAAATCTGTTTACTGACAAAATCAGGTTCAGCAGTTATTATTTTTGCACTGTAATTTGAATTCAAAACCTACTTTACCAACTGTAGATGGATAGAAAATATATTTTAAGGTAACCTAATTGACCTACATTGCGGATTGGAGCTATCAGAACAAGAGCAAATTGTCTTCCCATAATTGCTGGCTATCTGCTGACATGAACTGTGTTTACTAAATGGAATATGGCAATTACAGTCACTTCCATATGACATGAATGCAGTATCTGCCCCTGCAGGCCTGTCTGTGAGTCACTGGAGGCCTGTTGTTGTCCAGACCAGTCACACTGAGATCCCATGTTTGTGGCCTGTGACTGGAAATACACCATTCAAGCTAGAGTGCAATATCAACTAAACAGACAGCCACAATAAAATCTATTTCAGTCTTACTCAGATCTATTACCTGAACAGCATTTATCTAAGTATTATTCTTTAGTCTTTTGGAATTGAAGACATATAATGAATGACTGCACTTTGCTAAAATGGAGACATTTAGTTGCATTTTGTCTGTAATAACCCAACCCAGCTGAAACCTGTCTGTTTTTCTCTGGGAATTTGGGCCAGAATTTCATTTTTGACTCTGCAGTTTTCTCCAGAGAACCCAAAACTCTGATAACACCGTGAGCAAATGAAACGGAGAGAGAAGGTTAACAGCTTCCATACTATGTGCGAAAACTTGATCATGTTGAATCTTGGGACTTGTTTTTAATAAGACCTGAGAACAGGGACTTCCTTCGCTACTTTTGTTGTTTAAAACCCCCACTCCTCTATACTGATACTCTCCAAATATCATATTTAGTTCATCTTAATACGCCAGTTTTTGTGGGAATAGTTCTCTAGGGATTTAAATAATTGAAAAATCAACTTTGCATGTTATTTCAGCTTTTAGCACCACTGAAGTTGCTAAAAGAATACATTTTTACACAGGCATATTTGAATAAAGACCTGTAACTGTAGTACATGAAGCTTCAACCAATTTTGTAGTTATTACATATAAATTTTGTACATGTGTATATGTTAAGATTAAACGGGTTCTGTCAGCTTGAAAGCGTTACAAACGAAAGTTGCCTTTTTGGATCAAACATTTAACTTTAAAATATTTTAAGGAAGTCCAGATGCTTTACCCAAATTAAAGTTTAAATAACGTTTCTGCCTCCTCTACAGGAATTGCAACGTATTTTAGATCAGAACCTACCAGAAATTCACAGTATGATTTAATCTAACAAGTTTATGTTCCACATTCCTGTTTAAATTCAATTAGCTTAAATTCAGTTTAATCCTTTATGACCTAAGTTTCAAATGTCTGCCTGGATATTTTTGCTTTTTTTAATTGCACATAGTTCTTTAAATGTCCTGTGATTAAATATATTTGCCCATTTATCCATAACAACTGGAACTTTCAATATCTAGCAAGTTATTTTCGCAATTTACTGTGTATTAAAAGATTACCCCTCAGATTAATTCCACTTCCTGCTACTGCGGGGGTGAAATTGCAGTAATAACTCGATATTTGCTGGAAAGCGCCAAGTCTCCCCTTTTAGAAACCGTTGGAACTTTTCAGATTACGCAAAGTGTGTTGGAATTACGGTACTGCAAATTTGGCTGGATCTTCGGTGCTACGTTTGGTCTGGAAGGGTTAGTAATATAGAGGAAAGAAAATCATTCACAAAATAGGCTATATAATAAAAAAAAAAGACAGAAATAAGAGTACAAGTGCAGGGCCAATAGACAGTTTATATACATAATACTAAAATTGCATGGCTGATGGCAGCATGCGTAGATGACCAGAGCTCCTTCTTCTACATGTTTGCTTTATTCCCTACATGGATGTGGAAAAACACAAGCAGGACTTCTTACTACTTCTTTTTAGCAGTGACTTTCTGCTTGTCACTTTTTCACAAAGGACAGATTTTATGGAGTTCACAGGTAAAAGTTCTCCAATCAAAATACTCGCTCACCTGAGCTGTGGCTCTCTGCAGCTACTCCAGAGCTACCATTGGGCCTCTTTTTTTTTTTTTTTTCATCTTTCTGGTCTCAGCTGATTTTATCTGAGGCTACAAGATTAACAAATATTAATACTTTTGCAAGGCACAGCACAATCCACTTGTGCCTGAATTTAAATAAGATTATTCTCATTAAAACCCAATCATGTAGTCACATTATATTCCAGCTACGTATGGATCCTAATTACAATGCAGAACAATTAAAAATTATTTCTTGGACTTTATATCATAGTAGCTAAAGTTCTTATGTCTTCTATCCTATTAAAAACTGTGGAATCGATATCTGTTCATGCACTATTTTAGGCACAAAAGTGTCAAAAATGCAAAGTTTCCCAACATTTATTAATAAATATGATAAAGGTTGACTATGTTTCTTTAACACCCACTCTTAGTCTTTCTCTCTCCGTCTTTCTCTCTCTGTATCATAGTTAGCTAGAGGCTGTTGCCACCCACACGCTCCGTCTTGAGAGCAATTTACATTCAGAATGGCCCGACCGAACACATCCATGTGTTCTAATATATCACATTTACTTAAATCCGTCCTCATTGCGAGTGACTGTAGATACACGCAAAAATAGTTGATTTTTCCCCCCCCCGCAAGGTCATTTGATTGATTTGCTGTGTTGTGATTTAGCTCCATGTGAACACACTCACAAAAATCTGAGGTCTTTCCCCCAGCTGAGGGTGATTGCCCCTCAGAGCCTGCTGACACGTCTGATGACTCCTTTCTTCACGTCTGGTTTGAAGAAATGCAACTGTTTGCGCTGTGTTGCTTGGTGTTTTTCTATCATCGTTGCTGTGCAGTTTTTTTGTGCCAATATCTTTTACACTTCAAGTAGAAGCCCTTGGAGTTGTTTCCATGGGTACCAAACAATTAGCTGTGATTCAGAATAGAACCTGGAGAGTAGCCTACTTACAAGCACAGAGAGCGAGGAAATCAAAATCATAGGATGACAGCGTGTCTTGATTCTCTTTGCAAAAATAAAAAATAAAAAAAGGATGAAACAGCTCCTCAGGGTAATGGCCAAGTTCTAAAAAAACCCCCCCAACAGATCAGTCACTGCCGAAAATAGAACCGTGGAGCGAAAAACAACATGAGACCTGCGTCTAGATTAAAAAAAAAGACACATTACAGCTCAATCTGCACGTTTTATTACATAACCAGAATAATCCAGGTGTAAAACTGCAGGAATTAAGGAAATACGTTACTTTATAAGAATTTGAGCGTATACTCACATCTGTACTTGATAGGTGTTATATGGCAAATTTACTAAATTTATAAATAAATCTTGAAATGCAGATTACGTGACATCCATTCTGTTCAGTCAATTAGCTCTACGTTAGTCAAGTTGAAGGCCCTTGAAATATTTCTAGTTCCCCAGTAATTGTGCCCAAATTGGTGTTATATATAAATATAATTGTTAAACCACAACTTACGCTGATTATTCACATTTTCTGGTTTGATTTCACAGATTACTGACTGACCTGTTAAACCAAGAAATCATTCATTTAAAACTTGCCTGCCAACCTGAAGTAGACGACAAATTGTGTTTCTTTTCCTTTTGTTTACTATTCAATAATTATTATATTTGTGTAGCATAAATGCTGCCTCATACTTTCTGATGTTAATTCTCCATAAGGTTTTGAGTTTTTTTTTTATGTCAGTCCTCCAGCAGGGCTGTTGAAAGGTTCTTTCTTTCTCTCTTTTTCTGGTCAGAAACTTTTTGCTCTTGCCACACCAGCTTGAGGACCTATAAGCTGCTTAAGAAATTTTCAACCAATCCGACAAGATGAGCATGGCAAATAACATTTCAAGAAATTGTTTTAACCTATACTTTATAATATTGATTACAAACAAATTCTAATTTCTGATTTAAAAAACTGTATTAGATTATTTGTTTTTTTACTTTTTCATTATTTTTTTTTTAAATTCATCTTCCCTGCAGCTGCCTGAAGCCCTCCTAGCCCCCTCTGGTGGCCCCCACTTTGAAAAATGCTGTTTTGGCTAACCAGAGATCAGAAATAGGGGCCGGCGTTGTGTCCAGAATTAAAAAAATGTATTAATATTTCTGTTTGCTGGAATAATGAAACAACTGTCTGTGTTTATGCAGTTAAGCTATTTCCCTTCCTGGATTCCTCGCAGATATTTAGAAGGATGCAGCATTTGCTGAAAGAGCTGTTTAAAGTGACATAATGTAGTATATTTTACCAAGTGTAAGAAATACTCACTTCTGTACGGTTATCTTTAAATTCCGGCTTAGGTCTGCCTTTAGACAGCATGGAAGCGAAGAAATAAAGTTATACGTGAGCAGGGTTTGCACCCTCCTCATTTAGGTTCACGTTGACATCATCTTTCTTGGCCATACAGAGAAAGCGTCAGCTGAGGTTTCCTAAAGATAGTTGCTCATACTTTCATAAATCCATCACCATGTTGCTGAGTTTGTGCAAGCATAAGGACAGACTAAAGCTATATGTATCCAGATGAGTCATCACAGACTGTGGGCTTCACCTTCGATATTTCTCTTGCATCAACTTTTCTTTTGCATAATTTTACACTAAGCTGTGCAGTTCATAACATTTCCTAGGCCAAATGTTGATCATTTTCTCACAGTCGATATGTACAAGCACCTTTTGGCCGCTACAGTTTGCTTTTTGTGTCGCGGGAGTCCTGACGCTGCACAGCAGCCCCACACCATCACACTACCACCACCATGTCTGACTGTTGACTTGATTTATTGTTTTTCTTTGAAATGCTGACAGCTGTACCACAAATGTAAACTTTTATATTCAACCCACTCTTTCACAGTATGTTTTTGTTGTACTTCAGAGTGCTGCCAAGAAAATTTCTTTGTACCGCCCGCCTTGTGCATAGAATGGCAATAAAGCTGTCTTATCTTCTCTGTCTTATCTGTTTAGATGTGGCTGTGATGTGTTCCTTTGAGATTTGTTGGCCTACTTCATGTTGTCAGAACAATTTGGATGGTTTCGTCATTGTAAAGTTCTGCCATAAATCAAAGCTGGGTGTGGTTCCTAAAATTTAACTCAGCTTTGCTAAAATCATGGCTTGTTGCAGCAACTTGAAAAGACTTTTTTACGTATTTGGAAACTGTTGAAATACAGATATTTATGTTCTTTGTATTTCAGAAATTGTAAACGGACGCTTTATGTTCAATGTAATGAACAATATAGTAATCATTGATAAACTTTCATTAGTAATAATCAAACGTCATGCAGTTCAACAAAGATTGAATGTGGACAAAAACAATAAGGTTTAACAGACCATAAAAATGCACTGAAATCTTGCAGTCATGTTGACAATGACTGTCAGAATTAAAATATGTGGTATCTTCATAAGACCTTCCTGTAGAAATAAGATTTATACATAATATAAGATAATCTAGAACATTAAAGAGCACAACTGATTTGTTAAACATTGTAAATCTTATGCCTGACTGTTTTTCATGACATTGTCCTCTTGTAGACCAATCCCGCAGGGCAAGTTTTGCCTCTGTAAGACAGTCGAGTATGGAGACTCCTCCTAACACGACCCCTCAGCCCTTCAGGCAGCCGGTGAGTTCAGCAAAAACACCAGAATGAGCCTTATTGCTACAGACTCATTGAGATGTTTATGGGGTCTTTTGTTTGTTGTGTTTAATCTTTAGAGTTTTCTCAATCGGAGGTTGAAGGGCTCCATCAAGAGGGCGAAAAGCCAGCCGAAGCTGGACCGGACCAGCAGCTTCAAACAGATGATTCTGCCCCGGTTTCGTAGTGCTGACCAAGAGAGGTGAGTCATGAAACGAAAGCCATGAAACTGTGAAAATTTTGCAAGCTTTACAACTTTGGCTTGTGGAAACAAAAACAAATCAATGCAGGTTTTTGAGTTTTTTGAAAACATTCGCTTCACTTCTGGCTCGTTTTGGTCTATCCCAACATAAACCAGCACTCAAATGTTGTTTGATTAGGCTGCGATAAAAACTGGACACAGTCTAAATGTTGTTAATACTTTTGAGAGGTAACATTTACAGTGGCGCCTAAAATTATTCAGCCCCCACTGTTAGTGAGGTTTCTGTGCAAATTATACATGCTAGATCCCAAAAAATAAATAAAACAGGAAGCACTCGACTAATTCTACAAATGCTTTCTTCAAATTCAACTCAAAATGTCAACTTTAAATACCGGCCTCAACATTATCCAACCCCATCAAGATCAGCATATTAAAAGCTCAAAAGACCAACCTTTGGTTCCTTTGACCTGCTGCAAATGTGATTCATACCTGGACTGCAAAGTCTGGCAGGATCTCTGAGGAATCTAAGCTCACTAGATGCGGGTGAATGGACTTCAGTTCATTTATATTCCTCAGTTTCTGTGCTGCCACAACCTTTTTCCAATCCCACCAGAGATTTTCAGTAGAGTTTAAGTAAAACGACAATGAAAGCAACACTGGACGTTTTCTGAAACCGAGCCTTGATGAATTCTGAGATAAGCTTGGGAACCGTGGGATTCTTGTTGAATCTGTCTGCTTTACACTCACTGCAGGCTACCAGTACCAGGGGAAGAAGAGAAATCCCAGAGCATCAATGTGTTTTACTCTGGGGTTGTAATTCTGTTCAGTGTAAGCTTTATTCATCTTCATCCCGGCATACTACTGATCCATAGGCGTGAAAAGTTCAGGTTTTGATTCATTCCTTTACAGAAAAGAATGAATCATTCCTTTCTGTAAAGTTGTTGCTCACAACTCTACTTATTTGTAGAGTTGTGAGCAAGTTGTAGCTGACTTGCTCACAACAAGTCAGCTACTTGTTGTGTTTTTAGGTTAGCTGTGGTGCATATCTCATAGTTTTTTGGTTGAATTTGAAACCTCGGCGACCGCTGCCATAAGGTCTCGCTAAATGTCTTTTGCAGTCAGTCCAGCTTTTTTTGACCAGCTGGACTCTGGTGACAAAATCTGATGCCATACAAGGAACAATTCTTCTCTTGGCCCAATAAAAGATAAATTTTACTTCAAATAGGTGCCCGATGGGATGCTGGAAAAGATTACTGTTGTGTCCAAGTTGTGCTAAAAGGAGCTGACCTATCACCAAAGTTGTTCAAACCTAAAATACAAAACATGTCGCAGCAGCACGGACGTCCCTAACGCTAATATCAGCATTCAAAGTCCACATTTCAGAGAAGCTACGTCAATGATCAGGTGTTTAAAAACAATAAATATCTTTGTTGTTGAGCTTATGTGTCTACTTATTCCCCCACTAATGAAGCCTTTGACTCAGACTTCACCTGATTTACAAATGTGCGCTGTGATGCATAATGGTAACCAACATTGAAAGTAGGATTTATTGTTAAGTTAGGACAAAATCTCTCCAAACTATTTAAACTGTTCTTTTGTAATTTGTTTATTGCAAACATCTGAACTAAATGTGCAACTAAAACTAGTTTGCAGCGGGGCGGTTAAATAATTTTATATGCAACTGTGATACATTTTGTCTTGATAAAAGAAGTTTAATCAGTTATGCTTTCATAATGAAATTTAATTTAGTAAAAAATAGAAACAAAGTGAAGCTCTAGTGATACCAGAGGAATTGTTTTCACCACATGCTTACATTTATCTTGTCTGAGAGACTTTTATTTATTTATTTATTTATTTAGCCCTTTTTCTTTTTTCTTTTTTTTTTTTTTTTTACATTTTGTCGGGATGCAGCAGCTCGCCGCTTTGGACCGTCTCATGACAGGCTTCTTCTCTTGTTTTGCGTGTGTGTGGGGAGGGGGGTCACATCCTCAGCTGGATCTCGCGCTTCAAAATTTTATGCAACCTTCACACAATCCAGTCACGAAGCCCATATGAGAAATACAAGGATGTCAAGAGGGAGTAAAAATGTATCGCTGACGGCACATTTTCCCGTCACAGCGGGAGGCGCTTTGCAGACATATCTGGGGCTGGTGTGGATGTCCGACATGGGAAAACGAAGAAAGTGTCATTTAGCAGAGGATGTGGGAAAACCTCATGTGCTAAAATGCGATATTTCAGATGTAGAAATAAATCATAAATTAACCCGGTGGATTGTGTGGGGGCAGCAGGGATGGAGGCTGTGAGCGAAAGCTAAATGATGTTGGGGTCTAAGTCGGTGCGCCCCTCTCACCGCTGCCTCAGACAGCTGCCTGCACAGCTCGCTTTGAGTCCTGCCCACACACGCTTAATTCACTCTGTAGCGTTAAGTTGACTTTCCTGTAAACCCTCGGCATCCAACTTCACACTCGAGCTTTTCGACGCAGCTGCTCTGGCTCGGCTGCCAAAGTCTGTTGATTTTATCAGAGCACTTTTTATGCGCGGCGGTCATGATTATTCGGTGATGATCAGCTTTAAATCTGCATATTTATCAACTGTTTTATCAGGCATTTTTTGTTTCCGTCAGTCCTCCTGCCTTTAAAAAAAATAATAAAAAAAATAATCCAACTTAAATTTCAACATTTTCGAATAAGAAAACACGATGAGGCAGAAAACATTCCCTTATCGTAGTCTGTGTGCAGCCAAACCAATTTGCCGCTTCTTATTTAGCTACAATTCGATTCACCTGACCCCGAAATGGTTCGGGAGCCAGTGATGGAGATGATAACACTCCCATCCTTTCTCAACAATAAGGCTTATTCTCACAGAGTGCTTCAGTTTGGTTCACCCTAGTGCATCCACTTCCACCACAGAGTTTAGGCATGTACCTTGCGATATATCTTCTGTGCACCAGTACAATTTCTAGATCAAGCTTCAACAAAATTGTAACAAAGTGTCCGCTTTAAAAGATTACAGGAATGCCTCACTGCTTTGAAGAGAACATGCTAGATTTGACTGTAGAACCAGTTCAACCTAAAATGCACGATAAAGAGGATTTCAGAAACATCATACTGTATTAAAATACCTAAACTTACCTGGATGTTAGTTTTTAACTCCAAAAGTGAATATGGATTTACATGTTATACTAAAGAACATTCAAGCCTAATGTCAGACTAGTCCTTTTCCTGTTTTAGGTAAGTTTGGATTACCAAAATTATTTATATTTGCTTTTTTTTTAATAAGTTTCCTTTTTCTCAGAACAGTTTGCTGAGATGTTGGTTCATTCCTTTCTGCAGTATTTTATTTTCAGCTCTACCTACAATTTTTTATGGAACTAAAATCAAGGTTTTGTGATGATCAAACATTGAGTTTATTTTCCTGAAGCCCCTGTGTAACAAGTTGGACAATGAGGGATCATTCCTCATTTGGAAGACCAGTTTGCATGAAAGCTGCAACCTCTCTATCTGAGATGTTGCTTCAGTATTTCCACAAAATGGTATTTTCTCTTGATGTCATCTATTTGGTGAAGTGCACCAGTCCCTCCTGCAGCAAACAGCTCAGCAACATAATGCTGCCACCCTCACAGTTGGGATTGTGTCCTCAGCTTTGCAAGTTTACCCCTTTTTTGTCCAAATGAAAAATGGTCAATATATAAACACTTTAAGATTAGTTTCACCAACTAAAAGCTAAGATCAGGACTCCAAAGCTAAGATCTATTTCTCTTCATTATATACTCTTTTGGATTATTGACTATTTTATCGGGGAACGGCCTTTGTTGGCATACGAGTCGATTCAATGTTTATAATTGTCCCACTTTTTTTTAGAAGATGAGCATTCACACCTGACTAGTCGGGGTCCAAAATATTTTTTTAAACTTTCACCTTAATTTATTTAGATTTTTCCATGTCATGCTTAGTATCTGGTCTGTTTGACATGTTGCTTTACAAAAACATTCAAACTTTTCTTTCAAATGTTGCGAATAAGCTATCAGAAGCTTGTGACATAATTATCAGCTTTATGTTTCTATCTTTAATGTCATCTCTCTTCAGCCTTTCAGTTCATTGCTGTTTTTTTTGTTGCAGAGCTACTGTTAGCTAAAATACAAACATTTCGTTTGCCCTTAAAAGAGAAAGGGGGGAAAGTAAATCAGAGAAGTGTGTTTTCCAACCATCAGCACAGTAGCAGCCACTGCGGGCTATTTTCTAGCACTAAGCATCAGCCACAACAATAACTCATTCTGCCTGTTATTGTGTAGGCCTACCTCAGGACACCTCTTACCCATCAGGGCATCCTGCAGTTGTGTGAAATCAAGGTGTCTTTGTTATGATTCTGCTGCTCCACAACCTTTTTATGATGCTGGAAAACTACATTGTCCTGCTGAGGATATGGAGCAATTTTAAAACCAAGCACAAGTGAATAAAGGACATCTGACACAACGTGCCAAGGACAAACAACCATACACACACACACTGCAGTTAAACTTTGTCGTTCATTTTCTCCAACATTCAAAGTCACACCATACATCGCTTTATTTCTTATTTTGTAATTAGCCTGTTCTAAAATGGCACAATATATTTAATCACTAGTATCATTTTAATATCAATGTGTGCAACATCAGAAACTATAACTTTCAGTATGTGGCAGGATAAGTTTGTTTATTTGTTAATCACTCCCTGTTTCATTGTGTTTTCTCCCCACAACCAGTTTATTTTAGTTTTTAAGATGTTAAAGTTCAGAGGTAGAGATGGACACATTGTTATCGCAGAAAACCAATCTTTATTATTTGATCCTAAAACCTAATAAAATATGCTAAAGGTTTGTGAATGACATGTGGAGTGTTAATATTTTTTTAAGGGTTTGTAGGTGTTCAAAGTAACATCCATATGAATCCCAGGAACCTGAGCTTTACTAGGCCGGCCAGAGCATTGATGAGTTTATTTTTCTTTTTTTCTACTGTTTTTAATGTCATCCCTGATGAACTGATGCAAGCGCAACATTCAAAGACATACATTTTTGCATGTGTTTTAGCTCCAAGTGGTAAAATAAATCGGCAGGTTCTGTGAAATGTTCTGAAATACACACCAACACTCGATGATTTTCCTCTGCTGTGACTCACGTTGTAAAAACATCCATATGAATTCTGAATACAAGTCGATGTCTCCTTCTCTCACCAGGACTCGCTTGATGCAAAGCTTCAAAGAATCCCACTCCCATGAGTCCCTCCTGTCCCCCAGCAGTGCTGCAGAGGCTTTAGACCTAGTTCTGGATGAAGATGCCATTATCAAGCCTGTCCACTCTAGCATTTTAGGACAAGAGTACTGCTTTGAGGTGTGTTAATCTCTTTAACCTTTTCCTTTTCTGTGTTTTTGCCTGCCTGTCACTTTTTTTTCCCTCCAGCTGAAATTATGTAACATTTGAGCTATGACTGCACAGCCTCTTCATTTCTCTCTGGAGCTTTTGATAAATATAGTTCATTAGTTAATTAGAGCTAATATAATGAAACAGATTATTGGAGTTACAAGTTTTGCTGAGCACAGATATTTAACGATTAAGGCACAAACTTGCAGGTTTGGGGGTTTGTGTCGTATGTCATCTTTGAAAAACACGTTATAAAATAAACAAATTTAAATCAAGTGTATTTCATCCCCTACGCCTACTAAATGCATGACGTTTTGGGGTTATTTGCAGGTTGCCAATCCATCACAGGGTAATACAGATCCCCTCTGGGCTAATTAAAGTGCTTAATTAATCTAACGTGCATATTTATGGACTGTGGGAGGAAGCCAGAAAAGCAACAATTTCAAAATGCCATTAACAAAGGCCTCTGACTGGAATTCAACCCCAGCTCCTTCTTACTGCAAGACAACAATGCTGACACTGTTCAGCCATGCAGCACAATGCAGTAAAGTTCAGTTTATTATGTCAGTATTATGTTGACGTTGTGATCAGTTTAGGGGCCAATATTGAACAAGCAATAGGCTTCATTAGTCTCAAAAATTTGTTTTAGAGAATTTCTATTCATTTTATATTAGTCTAGATCAGCTCTTTCCCGTCTAAGTTGTCCCTGAGGTAAGAGTGGCTTTTCAAACTATTTTTAGTTCAGCAGAACAGCTGCATTTCACTCAAGAGATATACAGATTTCACTTAAGCCTCTTAGGAGGCAAAAATTGGTTTACACTTTGTATAATCAGGGGAGGATAAAAAGAACTGAAGTGAAAAACTCAAGTGAAAACTAATAAGCCTGTCCTCCATGGAGTATTTTAATTTAGTTGTAATCTGCATCTTTACCCCTAAATGTTTCTGAATCTTACAACTTGGATTGGAAAAACAGATCAGTCGCAAAGAAATCAGTGTCATAAAAAATGCTTGGTTTTCAGGTAACCACCAATTCAGGGACAAAATGTTTTGCCTGTCGATCAGCTTCTGAAAGAGACAAATGGATAGAGAATCTGCAACGAGCGGTCAAACCAAACAAGGTATTCTCAGTGGATTTTTTTTTGCGTGTGTCCAGTTAAGTTTAACATTTAAGCCTCCTGGGTTGTTTAACGCAGTTATAGCACTCTTTTCAGGACAACAGCAGGCGGGTGGAGAATGTGCTCAAGTTGTGGATAATTGAGGCTCGAGATCTTCCGGCTAAGAAACGCTACTACTGCGAGCTTTGTCTGGACGACATGCTGTACGCGCGCACCACCAGCAAACCCCGCACCGACACGGTCTTCTGGGGAGAACATTTTGAGTTCAACAATTTGCCAACCATTCGTAGCCTTCGTTTGCACCTCTACAAAGAGACAGATAAAAAGAGACGCAAGGTAAGCATTACGTTTCAGTACTTTTTATATGTTTGATCTAAAAAAAAATACAAAGCATATCAGGGTTAAAATCCATCTTGTTTGCAAATTAGGAGAAAAGCACATACATCGGCCTTGTCAGCATCCCAATATCCAGCATCACGGGCCGCCAGTTTGTTGAGCAGTGGTACCCGGTGATACAGTCCAGTGTTTTAGCCAAAAGTGGCGGCGTTGGAAGTGGCAAAGTGATCAATGCTTCGCTGCGTGTCAAGTCGCGCTACCAGACTATGAATATTCTCCCTATGGAGCTGTACAAGGAGTTTGCTGAGTACATCACCAACAACTACCGAACACTGTGCGCGGTGCTGGAGCCGCTGCTGAGCGTGAAGAGCAAAGAGGAGGTGGCGTTCGCTCTGGTGCACATTCTTCAGAGCACAGGGAAAACAAAGGTAATTCAACCAATATCAACCAACCAAATATTTGGGCTCTTTTTAGCAAATATCGTTCAAAAGGCAGTTTATTAACAAATTTACTCCAAATTACTCTTTACTGCAACTTTTCTTAAAGCTTTCTAATAAATACATTTCTTAGTCATTTATTTATTAGAAATTAGCATTTTAAATGTAATAGTTATGTTTTAATAACTCATAACTTTTTTTTTTGCAATGTTTTTCTTTTTAATGTATTTTTTTCTGACAACTGTAACTAAATTACCTTTGAGATTAATGAAACTATAAACTTCCCTTACTTGCAACGTTTCTGTTTTGTTGAACGTCACGTTGTGTCTCTTCGTAGGAGTTTCTCTCAGACATGGCGATGTGTGAGGTAGATCGATTCATGGACCGTGAACATTTGATCTTTCGGGAAAACACACTCGCTACGAAGGCTGTGGAAGAGTACCTCAAACTAATAGGTCACAGATACCTCAAGGAAGCTATAGGTAAGACCGCCAGTAGTTCTGGTGTTAGAAATATCTAATTTAAATGACCAAAAAATGAC
This sequence comes from Brachyrhaphis roseni, assembly GCA_903066815.1. Lineage (NCBI taxonomy): Eukaryota > Metazoa > Chordata > Actinopteri > Cyprinodontiformes > Poeciliidae > Brachyrhaphis > Brachyrhaphis roseni. The sequence continues at coordinate 16,355 of CAEFZY010065759.1, forward strand.
CACAACATGGTGGTGTCTTCCTTGTTGAGATCCCTAAATACATCAGTTGCCATCTGATTGGTGAAGTCACCATTTGTGACAGCTTAAAAGGTGTATCCAATAAAGGCTGTTGACTAGATCTTTCAAAGTGTACCTTTACTTCCCATCTAAGTTTTCTAGCCACCTTAGCAGATGTTTGACAAATCTCATACCATTTACTCCTCTGCCTAATTTAAAAAGTAATGCTCATTTTTCACCTTACTGGCCTCCGGTAAGAGGTATTTTCTTTATTTCTTTATGTTTTATTATGTTGAGAATAATATTAACACTACTATTCAGCTTTGAATCTTCTGGTTTACTGACCAGATGAAGTTGATTTAAGTGAGACCGTCCATTTTTTTTTCTATCGACCTTAGGATTGCAGTAGCATTAATGACTTGGACTTTGATGTAGCTGGAAATTTGATGTTCTGAATTTTAAGTTTAAATACAACAACAAAAAAATAACACCTCCCTGAAGTCATAATTCTGATTTGACAATTGGGGATCCTCAAGCAAACCTGAATTCAGTACTAAATGCGGTTGACATGCATGTCAGATATTGTAGGAGTTGCAGGTGCTACGTTGTCTCTGATGGTTTGCATTTCATTTGAGCAGAAACACAAACAGCACTTTGTAAACATTTATGTTTTTGCAGATTAAATGGATGAGAAAACTCTTTTCAGGTTGTGTTGCTAATAGCAGTAAGCAATCCAAAGTAAGCAAAAGACAAGGTTTTATGAATCTTTGATTTGTTTGGCAAAATCTTTTAATGCTGTTTGAAAAGTATTAGCAGTGGTGCACTGTTTGTCCTAAGTAATTGTTTTCAGTTCTTCCATGTGAAAGTAATAACTCTGTTACGATTTACTAGGCTTAGTAAAACGCCTTGTTCCGAACTGAGTTAGCCTTAGTAATAATATATAGAAATCCTAGAATACCTGTCTCTGTAGATCCTCACTATATCTATCAGTAAAAGGTGAGAAGAGAAAGAAAGAGGATTACTGATGAGTTTTGGCTGGAGTTGATGGCGTTTTTCCATGCAAGCTGGACAGGCCTGGAACCCCCTGGTTGTTAAGGAAAGATTTATGACGATACAATTTGACATGTAGGAGAAATGCAATGGGCTGCTTTTACACTGTGGTGAATTGTGTACTTGTTAGTACTTCATGGGTGATCTTTTACATAAATTCAAATTATATCAAAACGTCCTTTAAAAACCAATGCGTGTACACACTGGGGTTCATGTCGCCTTTAAAGAATCCCGATGTGAGGAGACTCTGAGACAGAGTAATTTGAATAAAAGAAGGATTTATTTCAATCAAGCCCATCACCCAGACATTGCCATTTTTGTCATTCTCCAACTTATGGCCCTAACTCTTTAGGCACGATCAGGCATTCCTTACCAGGCATTTTTTAGCCTCTCGGCATATATCTTTGGCTTAGGAATTTCCTCTAAGACCCAGATCTCTGTTGTCCACTTTCCAGGTGATTTCATTCGAGCCTTATATGAGTCTGAGGAGAACTGTGAGGTGGACCCAATGCGTGTCCCACCATCAGTCCTCGCTGACCACCAAGCCAACCTCCGGATGTGCTGCGAGCTTTTACTCTGCAAGATCATCAACTCCCTCTGGTCAGTCCTTATTCCATACTCATTATTGAGGATAAATTTATGATTATTTGCATTTGAAGACTCTGTGACCATGTGGTTCACTCTCAACAATTCAACCCCTGAAAATCTGTAAAAAGCCTCAAACTCGATTAGTCTTTTGTCAAAAATCCATGTAAGGCAATATGTATTTTACATTACATTATATGTACAGTTGCACAAATAATTAGATCTTTCTAAAAAAGTCTTAAAAGTTTTTCAGACACCAAATATATCATAATATTTATAGTGAAAATAGAAACTTCCACAGTCTCCCTTATCTCCGCTCTTGGCAGTACAGCCAATCAGAGGCAACAAAAAGGTCAAGTAGCAGTTCACTTCATCATTCCAGCTTCCCAAGTTGAATTTTCTTTTTAATATTTTAGATATGCTCTATGAATAAATATGTGGATAGGTGCATTTTCAGCTAATAACTTGGAGTCACATTCCACAGAAAAAGCCGCAAATGCTAAGCCGCGAATAAACAGGGCTTCAGTGTATTGCACTTATTGACTGCTATGCTGCTGATGGCTTTGCAGTCATGCAGAAAATGGATGGATGGATGGATGGATGGATGGATGGATGGATGGATGGATGGATGGATGGATGGTAAATTATTTGAATTATTTGCAACTTCTAATGTATCGCTAATATTGTATATAAAGTCGTTAGTGGTTAAATGAACAACCTACAGAATGTTCCAATTTGTTTTATAATCTTAATAATCAAAATAATTGATAGAATAATTAATTACTAAAGTAATCGGTAGTTGCAGCCCTACATTCATCTGTTATTTGATGCCAAAACCACCTGGAACGTTTATTTATGGAAAAGTTCAGGCCTAGTCCAGTCTAAGAGACATATTCCAGTTAAAGCACCAGCAGCCTGCTGCTAACTCCTCATGTTTATGTTTCGGTTGTTGTTCCTGGCACGCAGCCCAAACCTCTGGTTGACATGTATACAGCAACTGATGTCTGTTCTATAAGAACCCTGGTGACCCCAAGATGTCTCTCTACTCTGCAGTTCTCCAACACTGCAAAAAAGAAATGTGGAGATGTTTTGCCTTCCTTACCTTCCTCCTCACATTGCAGTGTTGCAAAATTACATTATAGCTAAGTAGCTATTTTCCTGTAACCACTTCTTAGAAAGATCGCAAACCTGACTTTACTTGATAGACGTGTGAGTGGAGCTCCATGAAAAGGCTCTGAGGTAATGTTGTTTGAAACTTTTACTCTGGTTCATGTTGTCAGACAGCTTCTGCTTAAGTGATTTCATTAGATTTTTTTTTTTCAGATTCCAGCAGTAATCAGAGCTGGATGTGACTAGTAAAAGTGAACTAAGAAATTGTGGTTAATCACAATTAATTCTTAATTGAATAGGTGGAAATCTGTTAGGGAGAAAATACTTTTTTCACTGCACTTCAGTCAAGAGGACATGTGCTCCACCTCAATTTCACATGTCAAGGATACAGAAAGTGATAGATTACTGGCTGAAAGTTCACTTTGATCAAGTGTACATTAAACAATGGTTTCAGTTACATATATTTTGATAAATTGTGAAATTACAGCTTTTTCCTCTGAATATGTGTGCTCTGATTAATGTTTTTTTTTTTTTATAACAATTGCTTTTACTTTAGTTGTTTAGTAGCATTGATTAAACACCGGATGCTGTTTTGATGTTGCATGTTTCAAGATAAGGTTAAGAAGTCTGTTTGATTTCAAGTGAAATCGTTCATCTGTGTAACAGAGAGGAATGAAAAACAACGACAGCACAAGACTTCACTGTAAAAAAAGAAGAAGTATTAAACAAGAAACATTTCCTCTTAGAAGAGAGCAATATGGTTGGGTAACTTTCTATAACTTTCAGTCTCCCGGCATTTCCAACTCGCTGTTCTCCCTGACAGCCGCTGTAATAAGAACAATGTTCTTGTTTCAGCATCTTTCCCCGGGAGCTGAAGGAGGTTTTTGCCTCTTGGAGAGCCAGATGCGCCGAGCGAGGAAGAGAGGATCTCGCCGACAGCCTCATCAGCTCCTCCCTGTTCCTGCGCTTCATGTGCCCAGCCATCATGTCACCGTCCCTGTTCAACCTGATGCAGGAGTACCCGGCCGAGCGCACGTCCCGCACGCTCACGCTCATCGCCAAGGTGATGCAGAACCTGGCCAGCTTCACCAAGTGAGTCTCCTCGACTCTGCTTCGCTGATTTGATGTGGTTCATTTTTAGACCTGCAGACGCTCGGTGCTCTTGTCGGGTGGGATGGCCTAACCTCGCCGAAATAGAGGATTGCAGTTTTGCCTGCGAGGGTTTAAGCTGTTACTTACACGCAATGAGCTCAGAGCCTCTCTGCAGTGACACATTTCTTTCAGTTTGCTCTCTTTACTGACACTCTGATTAAAACGAGAACACTGATGTGTTTATTTAAATCTCTGGCTTATAGAAGCACCGGGTAAAGCTTCAAAAATTTTGTTGCAGGTCATCAGTAGGATTTATCCAACTCAGTCGAAGATCATTGAAACTTCTCCTCACACTTATCTTATTGTGCGTAACAGGATGTTCACTAAACAAAATTAGATTTTAAGGGTACAGTGTAGTAAAGAAGTTATTGCCCTGATTTCTTCAGGTTTTGCTATTTTTCTCACTCTTAAATGTTGTATAATAATGAGTTTATTTAGTCAGAGAGGAAAAACTATCCAAACCAAGCCAATAAAGTTATTATATTATAAACCTGATAACTGACTTGATGCAGCAGCTGCATCAAGTGTTTATAATAACTGGTAACAGTGTTTTCCATCACTGTGGAGGAAATTTGGCCAACTTTTCAGAGGATTTCTTTTTGAGTCAGCCACATTTGAGGGTTTTTGAGCCCTTCAGATGCAGACTCTTTGGTGTGCTGTGAATCTTTGTGCATATCCTTCAGGATTTGCTGTCTGAGAAGATTTCATGATTCTGATAATAATCAAAAGACATCCAGGTTAGGAAGCAGCAAAGCAGGATCAGATTATCACACTACCACACTTCTTTTTTTTAAATTATTTATATTTTTAGATCTTTTTGCCTACTTCGTGTTGCCAGACAGGTTCTATTTAATTGATTTGTGTCCTGCAGAGCAGGGACTTATTAGGTTACAGTCTTTAAATTTAACAACGCTAGTTTTCCAATTATGGCCTGATTGGTTATGACCAATTTTTACCCCAAATACATGAAATCCTCATTGAAAACTCCCCTTTCCATTTTCCTCTGGTTATCTCTGTTTGATACTAAAGAAAGTAAAAAGAAATAACATTCATATGGGGTCAAATACTTCTCACAATGCTGCCTACTTTATACTGATCCTACATTTGCTTTAAAGGTCCTTAAAACACCTTTATGTCCAAGCTGTTCTGACATGAAGCTACTGCAATGCAATTGGTACTGCAGTACTCTGCAGTACTATATATAATGCAGTATTTAGATGAGAATATGTTTGTTCCTATGGATTCAAATCCAACATTCAGTTGAATTCTGCTCAGTTTAGTTCAATTGATTTTTCTAATTTAAAACTAATTAATCTGTAGATAAAAAGCACTTTAAATAAAGTAAATAAACCTGATTGAGATCCAGCTCAATACAGTCTCATCAAATTCATTTGTAATCCGCTTCAGTTAGGAATAGCCTCATTTAATGTATTTATTCAGTATAATTATGAAACGGCAGTTTGAAAGTGGAGGGATTGTGTGAATCATCTCTTCGATTTAATATCTCATCTTGAGGGCGCGGAGCGAGACGGTGTGGGGGGTAGGAAGGAGAAACTCACCAGTGATGGCATAGTTACTTTGTAAAAGTAACTTTAATCAGATTACTGATTGCTTGATTTGGAAAGTAACTAAGTTACATTAAAAGTAACTTTTTAGTTACTTTCAGCAGCTGCTAACAACATCGCTCTGCAACCTGTGAAAGTTACATTGATCTTTGCCAATACTTAATTGTAAGTTATTTTATAACGGTAACATCAACAATGTGTCTCCAGTCATAAGGTTGAACTGAAGAGGAGATTGTTTAATGGTTACAACAGTATATAAAAAAACCATTAGTAATTTGTATTCAGTCATTAACAGATGTGCTAAACTGCATTAGACAGATAGCGAACAAAGAACTCCAAACGTTGAGGCGTCTGAACTTAAATAT
>CAEFZY010065771.1:0-12871 GCA_903066815.1 Brachyrhaphis roseni
AGGGGGAAAATGCATTGGAAATAATTTTTTTAATTTCTTAGTTTTGCCTCAAAAATGAACTTTTGATGTCACAAAAAAAAAAGACCCATCTTTGCTTTCATCAACCCATAAAACATTGCTCATCATTTGTCTTTAGTCCCGTCAGTAGGGAAAATTGTAAACTTTCTGAATTCAATTAAGATGATTTATAAAACGGTAATTTACAGCAGGTAATCTCAAGACAATTGTCATAATGGACGCCACTCGCTTAACCCACATGCAGAATACACACAGGAGATCAAGAAATCAGGTGAATAGAGTTTATTGATGCACAGATCAATAGATGGTTAGTGCGAGTTTAAACAGGAACCTCCGGGTTTGGGTCGTCTACGGTTTGAGGGCGAGATGATGGAATCCACCTGGGAGGGTGAGGTTGGAATGCTGGAGCCAGAGTTCTTACGAGGGAAGGGGGCGTGGTCCCGGGTCCGATCACTGGAGGAGTCGAGGTTTAGCCGAGGGAGGGCTCGTCGGAGGGCGGGCAGGTTATCAGCTGAGGAGCGGAACTTCTCCAGCTGTTGGTGGGGATTCCAAGTGAGAGTCACAACGAGGGATTCTTGGTATCTGGTCTGAGATCTCGAACAATTCTGCAGGAGGTCAGAGAACACAAACTCGAGTTAGCAGGAAACTCTAGAAAAAAACTCAGAGAACAAGGCTCAGAGGGGCTCAAGGTACCAAATTAGGCAAACACTCAGGCGCCGGAGAATTGGCCGTCCGCTCCTCTTATGCTGGTGTTGATGAGCCTGATAACGCACCGGTGTGCGCGGACCGCCCTCCTCCAGAAGCTTCCTCATGGCTCCTCCTGGTGGACAAAACCCCTCCCTATGAGTCCCAAAACTCCAGCATCCAACAGAAACAAAAAAAACAGAGCAATATACTTCATCATTCAATATTCTGAGCCAAAGAGCCACTTGTGTCTCCAGATTCAGGTTGCAGATCCTGATCTAGTAAATGGAAAATGTGACTCTCAAAGTCGCCAGAAGGACGACTTTGAGAGTCCAAGATCATTGGAAGTTGAGCAGGAAACAATTCCCTCTGCTGACTTCGAGGTCAGCCCCTTAGTGAAAGACGTGGAAGATTCAAGCCAACACGTCATTGATCTCACAAAGCAGGTAGACGATCTTAAAAAAGAATTGCAGAATAAGATTTTTGATCTCCATGAGGAAAGAGACCGAAGGATTGCATGTCAGGCTGAAATTAAATCACTGCAGGAGGAGATTCAAAAACTGCAAAAAATGTTGGAAAAAGAACATCACCTGCAAGTCAAACGTGAACATGGAAGAAACGTGGCAGAGATTACAGGTGGCTCAAAGATTTCTTGCTCTTCAAAAGTTACAGCCAACAAGAGAATTCTTCAAGAGCTGGATTACTTCATGAGGGAGGCTGAAAAATACGCCTCCCGCAATAAAGGTCTGATAGAAGTAATGGTTGAAGAATACAGAGTGAGACTTAAATATGAGGATCAGCTCACTGAGCAAGCTTCCAAATTAAAAGAACAGGGGGAAACAGTGAAATCTCTGCAGGGTCAGGTTGCAGACCTGAAGGTGAAGCTGAAACTTGGAAAATTTAGAAATGGTGTTTGAGGCCAACAGGCAGGTTTAAGGACGGAGCAATTGGTGCGCACCCCATCACGCCCAGTACAACCCGTCAACTATAAACCTAGCTTAATTCGTCTTTACAGTCACTGTTACTGGTGCATAAAAACTTTATTTAAAATAAGCAAACAATGTTTAGCCTGGTGGGGGGCAAGTAAAGCCTGGTGGCCTCCAGGCTTTACAGTATACTCGATGCATACTGTAAAGTATACGCCGGACATATAATGGTGCATTCACCATTATACTCGGTGTACTCAGAACAAAGTTTGCATTTCGATTCTGCTTTGAAGTTCAGCAATCAAATGCTGGGATTTATTTACCACAGTTTGCAAATGTGGTATGCCAGTCGTAAATCAGGTGGTATATCTGCCGTGATTAGACGTTAGGACTACATAACAACCTGTAGGAGCGCAGAACAGTGTAGAGGTCACAAAATGAGAAAAAACATATGGAAATTTATCATAAGAGAAAATTGGGAATATCTTTTTAAAAACATATCTTTTGACAATTTCATCCTGTCATGTTTTATTGGTTAGGTCATAGGGATATTATTCTATAATCTAATCTACCTCCCTTTTTGTTTACCATGATTTTTTTGGCACTAATGGCCATTATTGACAGTTACCAGACAGGAAATGGGGAGAGAGAGAGGAGAGGGGAAGACATGCAACCAAGGGCCTCAAGGCTTTTATTTTATTTTATATTTTTTTTGGTTTCTTTTCTTATATTGTGTAGTAGCCTTACCACTACACCTAAACTTCCCTACAACTCCTTGCTGTGTTCCTGTCTGGTTTTTCACTTATGTTTCCTAACAAACTTTTCATGCCTTTACAAGAACCGTTGGATTTGTTTAGAGATTAAATTACGCAGAGTGAAGGCAGTTGGCAGCACTGATTTTTGTTTAGATGTACCAGAGTAAAGGGGGCTGAGTGCGAATGCACAAAACTCTTTTCATGTAGCTATATTTATAAATAGCATAGAAAGCCATGTACCATTTTCACAATATTGAATTTCCTTTTGTTAGTCTATCTCATAAAATCTCAGTAAAATACATGTGAAACTTGAGTTCATTGGGTGTGAACACTACTGTATATTTACTGAACAGCATTACTCTGACCACGCTTTCTGCCCGGCGGACATTAACAAGATCTGTGTGTTTTCCCCCAGGTATAGATTGGGCTCTCCGGGAGGTAAGACTGACACTTTACATCTTTACTAAAAGTACAAGGGAGTAGAGGTTTGTGTTCCCTGGATACACCACATCTATTTATTATCATTCCCCCTCTGTGACCCTATCTTTTTATTTTAGCATGCTGACTCATCTGCTGTTCATTTCCGAAAACCACACAAGACATCTAGGTTTACATCGCCATACTGTCCCGACCAGGGGAAGTGGGTTCAGGGATTTGGCACGGTATCTGCCTACATAGCAGTTAATGGAGCCCAAAGCAACAAATGCTCAAGCTTAAAAACAAATTATTCTTATGTTTTGTTTTAATAGTTGCTTTAAACTGACAAGGCTTTGGAGAAGACAAGTAATGTAGCATTTTTGCTGATTTATGTTATTTTCCCCTCTGACTCTCTTCACTGACTTGGAACATGATTTAAAGATGCTTCTATTTAAAAAACAAGCAGTTATTGCCTTGCCACCTATAGGACACGCTTTGTCTTTTCATTTTAATTTAGTGCAAATTATTCTGAGAGATACCTCCAGTCCAACTGGGACAAAGACCAAAGTGAACTTTTCCCGACTCAAAACAACTCCATTCTCAAACTGTCATAGCAGTTTAAGGGAACTGTATTTGTAAACCTTTAAATTGTTGTCATGTTCGCTTTTATATATAAAAACCAATTTGTATTTACACAGTAGATAGAAGGAGGCGACACGCCACCGATTATCGTAATGTCTGAAACACATACCGAAATGTAGCGGGTTTCTGGTCCCTGTGAGTTAGAGTGGTAAAGTGGTGCAAAAATATATAAAGCATTGCTACAATTTTTGCCTTAGATGTGTAATAATGTGAAAATTAATATTAGTAATGCAATGATGCCTACACTTCAGCTCATTATGAACATCTTTATGAATGTTTAATTGTAAAAATTTCTACCTGGAACTTTACTTGTTCCGTTCACATAGGAAGGTTAATGATGGCGCACCACCTCCAACTTCCATTTCCTGTACATGTACTCACCTGTTTCCTTGTAAATAAACACTCAATGCGAATGTGGGAACCTGTTAAGGGGTTGTAAAATAGCATCGGAATAAACTGTTTCATGAAATCGGAGTTGTTTAAGAGAAGTCCGCTTTGACCTCTGCCCCTCTCTGGCTCGCCTTTAGCATCAACCTCCAGGATAAACTAATTTGCATTCATACTAAAAGAAGACACCAACAGAGTTATTTACTGTAGCTAAGATATAACCTTCTTTTCCCCACAGAATCTCACTTTAAAAATCCCGAAAATAATGGAGTTGAGTGAATATTTCATTTTCTCTCCGGCGCTGGCGGATCTATAATTAAAGCGTGACGCAACAGACGTGGTCTCAGCTGTCCGAAACCGCTTTGGAATCTGGGTGGAAATGTCAGAACAAGGTCAGAGCAGGACATGGAAAAGAAGAGGACGAGAAGGAGCTTTTCAGGACTGTAGTCGTCTGTGTGTGTGTGCGTGTGCGCGTGTGTGTTGGGTTGGAGGGGGGCACAGGGGTCAAATGTAGTTGCTTGATATCTATATCATGGCAACAGAGAGTGAGTGATATCTTGTACAACTGTAGCAGGGGATTGGTCAGCGGGTCAGCCAAGGTCCCTCCTATCAGCGCAGCAGCCTAAGCAAAAAAACCCAACCTAAATTCAAAACATCTCCGAAACTTTCTCCACTCTGCACTGTACCCCCCGGCACTTTAACCGAGGCCTCTTTAGTTGTAGTCTATTAATGTCTGTGGAGGTAATTTGTTTTTGCTGTAAGCCGAGTTTGGTTTTGTAGCTCAAGCACCAGTGTTTCTTCACGGAGCGCTCACAACAAGCTGGTTCAAAGTCAAGTCTGGCATGACAACATGAACTCACCTTACGCAGCTTTGCAGTATTACCCAGAGTTTCCATTTCGTCGGTAAGTACTCGCGTAAACAGCTTTGATATCATGAGATTTTTAAGCCGGATACTTAAAAGGCTGTGATGAGCAACGACAGATGCACTGAAAATTGATGTTTCTTATTACTATTGTCTTAATAGCTTCGCTTGGGGGTGGGGAGAATAACTGTTAATTGCTAATAATAGGAATGTCGGGTCCTTTGTTTGACGCCGAGTGTGTGTGGAGGTCCAAAGCGCCCTGACGACAGTGCCGTCTGCCCGGATCCTCAGCTGCTGCTTGGTCCTGATATATTTTTATGTGTGGCTCACCTATGGCAACAGTGGTAGTGTGGAGGGGTATTTAGGGCTGATAGCAGACACAAAACCATACCCAAAGATCTTCATCTGATGAATTATTTAAAGAGGATTAAACCGTGAAGTTCATGTAAAAAAAAAAAAGAAAAAAAGAAGCGTATTTAATAAGGGGGCTTCTCGTTCAGTGGGTGACCCAGACTGATCCCTGTTTTTCTCAGTCCATGAAAGCCTTTGACAGCTTTATTTACCAAGATGATGATTAGGATGATATGTCATTATATTATGGTAACTTTACAATTGTGTGATGAGAAACTAAGTGCATCTTTGGCATTAAACTGGTATTATTTTATCACCTGAATTTGGCTGCCCTAATTTACTTTACACAGTATGCATTTCAATTTAAATCTGCCTATATGATTGGATTGTGCTTATTTAACCTGGGCTCATTTGATTATATGTTTCTACATTACTGGTTATGAGCTGGACCTTTTTATCTTGAGATGCTCATCTCAGTGCTATATAAGCAAACTAAACTGCTCAAAACTGAACTTAAATCATATTATTTGGAGAATCTGGAGGTGGCTACATGCTTACGGAAAAAGATCAAATAAAAATTTTTATATATTTCCGGGAAGAAAAAAAATACAACAAAAAATCATGCAAAAGAATTAAATAACTTTGATAGAAAAATGAAGGAAATTGATAAAAGTTTTTTAAAAAAATCAAAAAGAAACTCACGGGTTAAAAAAATATAAACAACAACAACAAAAAAAACCATCAAGAACAGTGATATAAGATCAATTACTCAAAAATGTATGTGTGTATTTATTTATATTAGTTTTCATAAAAAAGTAAGGAACTGAATATCAAGGTAGAACATTGATTGGAAATATAAATATAAAAGAATAATAAAACTGAGAACACAAAGGGGAAAAAAAACATATAAAACAAGCCAAACAGTATAAATCTATATAGAAAACCAAGTTAAAAAATATAAATATTCCACCTTAAAGTTGGAAATTGAACATATGCTGGAATACATTAACACAATAATCTAAGTCTAGTGATTAGAAGTGCAGTAAATCATTACAAATTCATCGCCATCTCAAGAGTTTAAATCACTTCATCTTTTTCTATTTAATTCCAGGTCTATGTACTTGTCGATCCGTTCGTCCTTTCTTACCGAATCTACATCAGGAGGCTTATTCCAGCAGAGTTTGTTTCTTGTTTCTATGGAAATGGAGAACGTCCTCACAGTCTTTTAGCACATTAAGTTCAAAAGAACAGCCATTTAAATTTCCTGTTAAAAAAAAAGACCAGAGAAAATCTTCCCTTAGTTTTTTTTAGTAAAGCTGTGATCAGTGGTGCTTCAAACTGTCTTCGTGAATGCAAAGCTTGGTAGCCTTCAATTTTTTGTCACTTAATTTTTCTCTAGAAGAGCCTATTCTATCCCCCGAATGACCAAACCACCATGTTTTCACTACCATTTAACTGTTTCGCCTCCCTAAAAGCAAAGGGATGAGGGAAGGGACACTGGGGATTTCTATTGTTTTGCAGTCATGTCCCTCTTCCAGTTGGGTCTGACGGATGAGGGGGGGAGACAGTTCTTAAAGCCTTTGAAAAGTGATTAATAACGACACTTGAGAAGGGCCCCCGATAGCCTAGGCTGTTTGTTTTGATTGCGTTTTCATCGGCCGCTGTGCCCAACCTGCCAAGAGACAATGGCCGTCCCTGTTTAGCGGTGACCTCTGACCCTGTCTCATCTGGAGGCGCTGCGCTGTGTTTAAGTGGATGCTGAACAGCCTTTGCCTCTGGCTACCTGAAAAACTCTCTGAGTAACCCGACACCCACACGCAGAGAAACCGACTGCGAGAAAAAAGGGATAACACCCTCCGAACCAGTGGAGCAAAACTAAATTGTTGCATGAAATAAAGAGAAGCAAAAAATCTTATTGAAATAAATCCTAAAACAAAGAGATGGAATTACTTTATGCCATGTATATCTGCATAAAACAACATTGTTCTTTGTAAAATGTCATTTTTCCAAGTTCAGTTATAATTATTTTTTTCCTCTTTTTTAAAGGGGTGGATTTTTAAAACTTATTGATTTAAATGTGAAGGGAAAATTTGTACATCCTAGTCTGAAGAATGGCATTGTTGTAGTAGCGTTATATCTATTGTTATAATAAATCAGAAACTAGGTTACAAAAAGTGAGCAAGCCACACGTGAGTAAGCTTGAGCTGTTGATGTATGGTGTGAATAATTAAAAAATGCATTCAAGGTTGTTTTTCTCACTATAAACCTGATGCTCTACTTTAATTCATGCAGTCTGGACTGTCACTGGTCAAAATAAAATGCAGAGGGAGAAAGATTAGAGTTTTATGCAGAATAATGAGATGACTGTTAAACTAGTTTGACATAAAAGGCAGAGGATTAAAGGTACGCTTAGAAAGAGCTTAACACTATTAAAGCCCTGGTAAAAACACGCCTTTATCTGCTCTCTTTGTCAAACAGGCATGCCACAGGTTCTCTATCTGCTGTTCAGCTTCGCTGTATCGCGACAGATATCATCTCGCGATATTTGATTTAATCTTAGCAAGCTAATCATTTAGCAGCAGGCCTCGAGGACATCTCAACACACCTGTCGTTCGTTGCGTTGCACATTTCACTACAGGTAATTTCATAACCGTAGTTTGAAAAGATACGTCAAAGTTACTCAAACGCTCCATTTTGTGCAATTAAGGGGGGAAATGTAGGATATTTACATGTTTTTAATATTAGCGCGGTTAGCTTAAAGAGTTTCTGAGGGAGCCGAATATGCTAGTCCTGTCGTTGTCGTTTAGCTTATTAGCGAGATAACCTTGGCGCCTTTTTGTAACATTTATGATATTCAGGCGGATAAAGCACTTGCTGAAGGTAAATGTAGCTTTTCGTCATTTTTAAAAATATATGCTAATACACCCAGTGGAATAACAGTTCAGTTTAAAGTTAGTTGTCCTAGCCTGAACGTCAAAGAAAAGTTGTTTTAAGTACATTCGTTGAACTGTTTTTTTTTTTTTAAAGGAAGACTTTCGTCTCTAAAAATATAACCTTGTTCAGCTTAAGTTATAATTTAAGCTGAATGGCTCCACAATTAATTTACAAAATGTAATAAAAAGTAGTACTTTATCAGTATGATTGAGCTCTTTCAGTATAGAAAGATTCTTTAGCACACGGTGTATTATTGAGAAACCCTTATTGTATGACTTAATGCTCAGTCAAAAGTATGTCTTTTTTTTGGGTTTTGTTTTAATCCAGACCACTTTACATCAGGTGTCATAAATGTGGCATCAGGTGACATAAATGACATAAAAGGACATAGGTGGAAGGGGATGGAAGAACCCACTGACTCGTTGGAAAATGCCAAAATCTTAAGACTGGTTTCCTTCTAAATACAAAAAGATTTCCCATGTTCCCAATTCATAACAAGAATCTCCCCTAAAGTCAGAATTGTGACTGTTTAAGTCAAAAGTACTGGAAAGTTGATAGTTGTAAATTAAACAGTGTTCACAAAAAAACTAAATCTTATGAATAAAACTCATGGGCATTGAAAAAGGTAAAAATCTTTATCCAAAACTAGAAGATATTTTTCACAATTTACCAAGGTTCTAATAATCTATTTAGATTATAAAACATGTTTATTTCAAACGTGTTAAAAACACAAGATGGAACTTACAAGCCCAGTTAATCAATAAATAGGTATCTGAATTAAACTAGCTCAATTTGAAAAAAAAGCTAACTAGAGTGAGTCCAAAAAGATAAGTAGATGATTTAATTAATTTAAACATGGAAATGACACAACCAATACAACCATTAGCCAATTTAGTCAGGGCATTAAAATGAAGTGAAATTAGAAGCAATATTTTTTTTTGTAATTTTTTGGATCATTTGGACTATTTTCAGGCCACTTTCAAAAACCATAATAGTTAAATAAAAAAAACCCTGCTGCACCTCAGGTTTCAGCAGGAAACCTGAGGTTTCCTGCTGAAACCTTTTGGTTTAATTTCATCTTGTGTGGAAGCGTAGTTTTCACAGGTGAGTTTGATTTTAGTTGACAGGTGTCGAAATACTGTTCAACATTTCTCATTTTTGAACTTTTGCAAGTGGATTTAAACCTTTTCTCATTAAAAACCCTGTTTTAGTGAATCTTTATACAGTGTAGAGCTATCTGATTCACACTAGCCTTTACTGTTGCAGTTCTTATTATGTACATGATTTGTGAGAACACAAAATTAGCTTCGTTTTGTATTTTCATAAACAGAAGAAAGATGTCACAGATCAGCATTGTGAAGTGTTATTATTCAGCCTTCAATAATAATATGTGTATTTTGTGCTGGAGCTCGTGTGCAGTGGTTCAGGTTGCTAATTTAAACCAGCTGAGGAGACGTTTATGGAACTGCTGAATCCAATTTGAAGTCCTTTCAGGCTTAAACCCAAAGCAATGTGGAGTTTCTAATTGTTGGTGCACTTAATAAACTCAAGCTTCAAAATTGTTCTCCAAATACAAAGCGTGACACTGAAGGGCTTACTCATCAGCAGGACAAAAACATGAACATCCCACCCGCAGTATTATTATTATTATTATTTTTTTGACATTGCAAGCTGAAACATAATCCCTCATCTGAAACTCTACAGTCCCCCGTGGGTGTCTGGCGGATAATTAGAATTTTTTGCTTCATTAGATATGGCTGTGTTTCTTAAGTCAGGTATTAATATCCTTCATCACACAGCGTTGGGGAATTCCAAAACCTAAAATAGTGCCAGCTTCGGATCACGGCTGCCCCCATCAGCCCACCTCCCGGGCTCGTCCGGCTGCACACGCATACCAGAAGCGGTGGCAGCGCTATCGCATAGACTACGGAGGGAATTCCACTCGCCTCAGACTGCAGCGCGCGCGCCACTTCCAGCAGGAACAATGGCGGGGCCGGGCTCCGCGGCAGGTGTAATGTTTCAGGGGAGCAGGTCAAAGTGCCTCTGTCTGAATGGTGCACAATCACCATTATGTGTAGTACAAATATTCAGTATTATGCAGGCTGACTTCTTCACAATGGATGTGACTTCATGAATGGCTGCCAGCAGGACTCCTCCTTCCTTTCTTCCCCCTGGCTGGGTGGCCACATCTCAGCCCTGCACATCAACTCTGACTCTGTTTGCTGACTGCACGCCTTTTTTTTTTTTAAATAAAAACTACAAATTAAAACGCTCTACAAAACCTGATTACAGAATTGATTGTTGCAAGATAACTGGCTGACAAAGATGTCTCTCTTTGCAGACTCAGGGATCCGTCATCTCTGCTGTCCTGGAGAGAAGGCTCGTTATTTACTACTATGAGCCAGCAGGGACAGACGGCTGACTTCTTCAGTCAGGATGTGTTTAACCAGTTGTTTGATATGCTGGACCAGTGAGTGAATATTTTAAAAAACAAACAAAAAAAAACAAAACAACATCTCAATTATCCGTGGGAATTGGTGCCTCTAAGTGACTTTTTTTTTTTTTTTTTAAAGTGCCTATGAACAATATTCTTGTTTTTGTCTTGCCTAGGTCTGCCATCCATTCAGTTCAACCCATTGAGCTCAACTTCACCGAGAGTCCAACTGACGGCTCAGCGGGGAACACCATTCAGATCAGCATGGACTGCATAACGATGCATGAGCCAGACGACGTGGTTTCTGTGAGTATGTCGATTTCACAAAAGTGAGTTTTGCTGCTTTTGACTCTCTCTGCCTGCTGTCTGAGTTCATTTTACTGAGGGACGTAGAGAAGCAGCAGTAATGAAAAACAAAAGACGAAACACTACTACAATTTTAAGTATGCACTGCAGCAAGTCAGGTGATTTTCAATAGGTTACAAAAACAGCAGAAATGTTCAAATCTGTTTTTGGACCTCTTGAAGCTGCAGTATGAACTTTTACAAAATATTATTTACATCCTCAAACTGTCACCGTGTTGTCACAGTATGGTAAGAGATAGACAATCTGTGAAAAAAATTGATCTCCTCCCAGTGCTACTACTGGCATCTGAGAAAATCCACCACTCCTGAACAAAATCAACCAATCAGAGCCAGGGTTGTGGGGCGGTTAATCAGTCTCATGTATGCGCTGCTCAATGTGCTAATGGTGGAGAAACAACTTACTGTTCTAGGAAAATCGTATATCCACTGTTGTTTGTGGCTGTGCTAACTAGCTTTAGCATTTGTAGTAGGCTATGCTGAGGTGAACCAGCTGTAACCTAGCAGAGAGCAATTTGGAGGGTGTACACTAGGGTTATTGACAGCACAGCACACTCCTCCTGGCTCGAATTGGTTGTTTCTGATGCAGCTGTGTAT
The DNA here is from genome assembly GCA_903066815.1 of Brachyrhaphis roseni. Lineage (NCBI taxonomy): Eukaryota > Metazoa > Chordata > Actinopteri > Cyprinodontiformes > Poeciliidae > Brachyrhaphis > Brachyrhaphis roseni. The sequence goes on from CAEFZY010065771.1 coordinate 11,371, forward strand.
TTGATCATAAATTATCCGTCTTAAATTATACTGTCACCATATTATCACTGTAACAGCTATATAAAACATATATATATATATATTTTTTATAAAAGTAACATTTTGTAGCTTTCAAGCTGTGACGCCTTCAGCCGTATGAACAGTAATGTCTATCTCTATATCAGAACTCACTTTCAGTATGCCTCACTAGGACTTCCAATGCTAAAGCTCTTTCTGCTTTCATTTTTCATGTTAGCAGTGGAATTTCTTTGGACCTATTTGTGTAAATGAGGATCTGAGCAGAGCTGTGATAAAGCCGGTTTATCTGTGGCTGTCTGAGATGTTGTCAGGAAGGATTTTATCTCATCTAGACTGAGCTGCGTTTAACCTGGGTGGCCCCCCGGTTCCTGAGAACAGTAGATCACAAACCGCGTTCATGGTTGGATGGGCACTTAGATTGTCACACGATTCCCTCCAGTCTGAAAATCAAACTAGGCTAAGCTTTATTAGCGCTCGTCACCTTAAGCATAATATTGTAACACTATGATGTGAGGTTATCATAGAATAGGAGGTCGTGGGTGGAGAAAGAGCAGAACACTGAGAAGGAATAGCGTAGCGGTCCAGACTTTTATTCAAGCTTAGTTCTACCGAACAGAACCCGTCTCAGGCCCTCCTAAACAACAAAACCCCCGAAGAAGAAGATAACAGCTCCTCTTAAAGGCACAGCACAATTCCTTAGCTATGGAACATCTCTAGTAAATAACTGATCTTGTATGAAACCATATTAATTGAAAAGGAAAAATAAATCATCTTACACTACCATGAAAACTCCAGAGTACAGAATTAAACTTCTGCTTTCCTTGGGAAACCAAATGTCCAGTTTTATTTATTTTTTTCCACAGGAGCAAAAAGAGCTGAAACTGACTTGCACTTTGCAGAGAATACTAGAGTATACAGTGAAATGATGATTGAATGAAAAAACGTCTTTTGATGAGGAAAACACTGTTGAGCAGATTTAATGGGAAACCGGGTGATTGTGTTTTGCACATTGTTAAGCCTTTATCAATTACAGCCACATTGACTGAAGCTGGTCTAAATTATTGGAAAAAGTTACATTTGTCTTAATATGAATGAATTTATTTGGAAATGTTTTGATGGTTTGAAACATCTCCTGTACTAGAAAGTGTGAATCACTTCAGAACTTTTCCAGGTTACCATAGCAATAACAACTAATGTTACACTTCTACCTAACTGATGATGTCACAAGGGTCCAGTGACATCAGCTCTCAAACCCCTTAAATACTTTATTTGTGTTCTAGAGCCAGATGTGCAAAACTCACCTGATGTATAGTAGATTGTGATTTCTTCACTGCGAGATAGAAAGCAAAATGGATTTTTGTCAATTACCAAAGAGGCTCTTACCTTTCATAAAGACCATCTTACCAAACAAAAATATGGACCTCCCGTTCAAGATTCCAGGACGGCCTGGAACTTTAGGCACCATTCTTCCAAGCTTGGCACA
>CAEFZY010065776.1:0-31049 GCA_903066815.1 Brachyrhaphis roseni
TTTTATTTAACAGAGGGAATACGTAGGGTTAGAGTGAATGATGAAAATGGATGAAGCTACACACCTGGGAATTATGGGAGAAAATTTATTGGAGGCTGCAGAGATTTAATTTATAGCTTCACATATGTCCAAAACGTTAATCCAATAACTTTGATATGTCAGAAAGACTAAGTCAAAGTTTAAACCAAAGATCAATTGAGAATTTGTGGTGAATTGATCAGTAGATGCTCCCCACTCTGACTGAGCTTGAACTATTATGCAAAGAACTGACAGAAATGTATATAAAAAAAAAGAGATTAACTAAATTGCATTAAATTGCTACATCAAATAAAAAGTCACTGATTCTGGTGTATCACATTTTTGTGCACAGAGGCAGTAACATATTCTGTATTGTCTTTCTTTCTATAGACAAGCTACCAACACCCACATTAAGCAGAGATCCGATTTTTACCCCAATGTTTAGTGGAGAAACTGTGAAATTAAAATGCACAGTGGATGTTTCTTCTGGCTGGAGTTATCATTGGTACAAAGATGGAAACAATCTGAACAAACCTGGCAAAGAGTTAAGCATAGACCTGAAACTTTCTGATAAAGGAGGATATTCTTGCGAAGCCAGAAGAGGTGAAAAAACATCGACAGGACGTAGTAAAGACATACAACTGGATGTTCGAGGTAGGTCAATAGCGGTGAAAAGCCCGTCTTTTGTTTTAAAGTTTTAAAGTTGTCATTTTGAATTTTGCCTTATTATTATTAAGATCCCAAATGGCTGATTTACCTTTAGAAAGTTAGAGAGTTTCTGCTTTTCATGCGTTCTTGGTATGCCCATCCACGATGTTGAGGCGTGAGCATAATTTTCCAAAGAGCACCTCAGTGTGGGCAGTGTGAATATTGGTGCAGTTTTTAGGAAATATTAGGTGATGTGTCTTCAGGCTTGAAGTCACAGGATTTAAATCATAGGAACAATTAACACACCATGGTAATACATAGTGAACATAACATCAAACTAAGGGAATGTCGTTTTTTTATTTAACAGAGGGAATACGTAGGGTTAGAGTGAATGATGAAAATGGATGAAGCTACACACCTGGGAATTATGGAAGAAAATTTATTGGAGGCTGCAGAGATTTAATTTATAGCTTCACATATGTCCAAAAGGACCAAGATGATAGCAAATGTAATAACTTTGATAAATCCAATAACTTTGATACGTCAGAAAGACTAAGTCAAAGTTTAAACCAAAGATCAATTGAGAATCTGTGGTGAATGATGTTCATAGATGCTTTCCCCTCTTGACTGAGCTTGAACTACTATGCAAAGAAGAAGATAATCCTTCAAAACATTTGCGACTGTATTGGACTGAAAGGTGACTCAACAATTGCTGTGTTAAACAGATTTTTCAGATTTTCGTCAGGTTTTTATTTTCTCTTAAATTAGATCCTTTTTTTGTTTCGTAAACTAATGTAAATTTAGCAGTAAGGTACCCACACTCCTATATAAGTTATTCCTCCTGCTATTTTACATCTTCTTTGCTATTATTGTGAAATTTCAGATGGAAAACCAACAGTCACACTGCTGCAGGATCCCTCGGATAAGTTGATGCACACCAGTGATTCGATTTCCTTCACCTGTCATATCAATGTCTCCACTGGATGGAAATACATATGGTACAAAGATAACAATCAATTGAAGTCATCTGAAGACATCCACCAAATTGATTCTGCTAAGACGTCAGACAGTGGATCATATAAATGCCAAGTTGAAAGGAAAACAAGAACAACATTTTCATCAAAGAGTGGGGATGTGAAACTTAAAATTGAAGGTGTGTTTTAATCTTGATTCTTTAGCTTACTGTATTGTTAAACATGTTATATCACATCTATGACTGCATTTGTTGCAGAGCGCCCAAAGGCCAACATAGTCCTCTTAACTACTTGGTCTGAAGTATTTTCCACTGACAGTTTAAAGCTTGAATGTGACGTGATGGGCAGTTCAGACTTGTGGAACTATACATGGTAATGATACAAATAAATAAATGTTCTGTATTTGTTTGTATTGTTTAAAATGCATTTCCATTGTGACAAATTCTCTAAAATGACTGCAACAGGTATAAAGAGGGCATTAATGTCAATCAGTCGATCCTACGGACATATAAGGTCACGCCACATAATGACCCAGAGCAGAGCTCATACACCTGTGAGGGCATTCGCACCGAGAGACCAATGTTTTCACAGCGCAGCGACTCCTACAGAACCAAGAACCTCCGTGAGTGCACCTCACTCATTGGTTTTCACCTTGAAATATTTGATCCCTTGTTTTTTTTATTCATTGTTTGTGTTGTATGTAATTTGCAGTTTTAAAGAGGAGGATCCTTCTTTCCATCTCTGGTTGTCTTTTCTTTGGCATCATAGCTGTTTTCATCGGATGCGTTGCCCTAAGAATCTTTCGTAAACCAGGTTTGGGAATTTTACGTTTACAATTTCTTAATGTCCCGTATATTGACTTAAAAGCGTTAGTTATCACTAATTCCTTTTAGCTTTTCTAGCTGAATTGAACACAAGACCAACCACAGCTCATGTACCCGATCAGTCAGGCCAGTGTGGCTGACTGGTCAAACAAAAACTACTTTAGACTAAAACATCTTGAAGCTTTTATTAAGCTATTAAGCATTAACATAGCTTGAACACCACAAACGAAGCCAACGTAGCTGCTGGTGAAGGTCAATAGTTATTTAAAATTTATGTGACGCCAATTTCTGATATGTGGCAAAGAAAAGCCACTAAGTTTTTTTTCTTTTACTTTTAACGTTTTGTTATTGTCACACAGTTGCTGGAGATGACAAGCAAGAGGAGACCAGTCTGTTTCTCACCATGGCTCAGTTAAAGGACCGAAATGGTAGGTAGAGCCCACATTGTGTGGTTTGGTGGGTGTAGATAACCTTTTCTGAATGTGCTACATACTGCCAGGCAGGTGATTTGATTTCAAGATGATTTTTTTTAAATGGATTTTTGGAACCATCAGCTCACATATTTAAGTTTGTGTCATACTGGAATGCGTCTTAAATGTTTAGGTTTCAATTCCTTCCCATCTTCTGCTACAGATGCACCGTGTCCTCTGGTCGAGTACATCACTGATGCGGATGTGAATCCACCTGCCAAAGGTAATATAAAGATCTGATGTTTTGCAGATTAATCCAGACTATGAAAACCAGCAAATACAGATAATTGTTCTTCTTTGTTTGCTAAAACGAGTTTCTCACCTCATTGCTAATAATAATTTTCTTTTATCTGGTGTGAAGAAGGGGAGGAGAATGGCACAAGCTGCAGTGAAGCAACATCTCTCCCAATAACGTCACCGGATGAAGAAGGTATTTCTTTGTACACTACAAAACAACATTCTAATAAAACATTTCTGACCCGTCTTTCTGCACCTTTGTTTTCAGCTGCGACAACCAACGGGAAAGAGACAACAGAGAATGGTGGAGGGATGGTTTCTTTTCTGCAGTGAATTACTAGAGAGGACCCTAAAATGTTGTTCACTGGTGGTTACGTATGTTTGAAAGACAACTGCACAGCATGTGGCTCGTCAAGCTCAGCTTAACAAAAAGTCTCTTGTCATGACTTTCGAGCTAGCAAACTAGTGATTTATCTATATGACATGAAAAGGTGTAAATAAGATGATCAGGCAAATGGATTTATTTAATGGTCAGTACTTTCAGATTTGGCAAATAAAACTGTGTAGATTTTTTATTTTATTTTACATAAATAACCTAGTAAAAAAAAAAGTAGAGTTGTGAATATTTTTAGTGCATCTTTGCTTCTTTAAGTTCATGGTTCAGTTCTCTAAATAGACACCAGATGTCAGTATAACTTTTGTTTTTAATATTTTTAATGGTTCATGACTGAATGTATTTTGCATTGCTTTGCTCTTTTAAAAGCGACTCGTTGCATTGTGTTTGATATATTTATCTACAAATCGTGTACCTTCATGTATTCATTTTTAAAAATAAGAAGTAGAAAATGTTGCCACAAGTGCTCATTCTGTTAAAAATGTATCCGCAGCGTCAAATGTGACAGCAAAAAATGAAATAAAAACAAACAAAAACGAAGTGAGGATTTCACAAGCAGGCTGCTTCAGTCAGGTTGGACCTGCAGACAGTAACAAGACAGGAAATCCACATGGAGTTATTATCCAGATAGACAATCAAAAAAAAAAAAAACAAATTTCATGATATCACTCACTCTCATCTACTTCAGGATATCGGTCAGTCTCTCCACATAGTACTCATAGTTCTCTTGGCAATCCTCCCACGGTGTAAAGCTCTCGTCCTCCTGTTCCACATACATTTCCCAAACATGCTGGAAGTCAATGGGCTTCATCATCCGCAGCTTGCAGCCGGCTCTCACCAGGGCCCTCAGGCCTTCCACTATCTCCGGCTCCTCCCATTCAAAGAGACGGGAGCAGAATATGGAGAGGCGCAGCTTCTTGCGCTGCTGGAGGATGTTGGCCAACTTGGCGGCACAAGCGACGCAGGGGCTGGATGAAACGTACCATGTCACGTCATATTCCTTAGAGGAGTTTGGGAGAACCTGAAAAAAATAATGCAGGTTGGGTTTTTGATGGCAAGAAAAAATATATATATATATATAAAAAAAAGAAAGATTTGATCTGAGGGTAATGTTTTTGCTTAGTATGACTCTAAGGGGCTAAAAAAAAAAAATAAAAGAACACTGAATAATTTGGATGATTAAAGTTCCAATATTTAATTTGGTTGCAAGGGAAAGTCTTGACTAGTGAAGGCTAGCTCCCTAATTAAAACATCAGGTGCCCACTGGGAAACACCTGGACGCAGGTTTTCCAGTCTACAGGTGCATCTCAATAAATGAGAATACAATCAAAACATTTAATTCAGAACTTTCAGTCTATAAATTACATTTATATTTTATATAGATTCATTACACAGAGAGTGGTATGGTTAAAAAACTGAAAAATATTCATACCTTTGGCAGATTTAGATTTAAAGTTTTGTGCATTCAACCAAGAATTTTGTAAACAAGACAATGGAGAAAGATTATTTATCTCTTGTTATTTGAACTAGAACATCCAGATAAAAACCTTTCTCAATATTCAGTGTAAAAATCTTTCTGGGCATTAGAAAAATCCAATCTTTCTTATAATTGCCTTACTGAGTCTGATAATTTATCTATCAGACTCAAGTCAAGACCAGGGCTGTGTGAGTCCAAGTAAACAATATTAGTCTCATCTGGTGGTACTGGAAGAAATGTTGGTCTAGTGAAAAGTATTAGCATTATAAGCACTTGTATTTGGTTTGGGATCTTTCTGCATGCCTCAGTGTGAAATGGCATGGTGGAGATCAACCAAAGGAATTGTTGAGAAGTTAAGGAAGCAAAATATCCCTTCAGCTCATCTACACTGTTGGCTTTAATGTCTCTCCTGTTCCCTTTCACAATGCTCCTTAAATTCCTGGGTTTCTGCAAAAAGCTGCCCTACAGTTTATTAGTTAACCACTGTGCTGACTTTGAACCGACATTCAAGTAATCACTGATTGTGGAAGATTCATCCTGGGCCTTGTGCAACTACTTTCAGGTTCTGGGAGTTTGATTTCCAAATGAGCAGCAGCTTAGATGTTTAGATTGTATCTATGTGTCTATATGAGGTGTTTAGAGAAAAAAGGATGCTGAATGTCACAAAAAGAGATCTGCTGTAAGTGCACTGCACAGGTGTGGGCGGGTCATTTTAAGGTCTCGCATTACAGAGTTTCTTAAATTAGAATGGAAGGCAGGCCATTCAGCTATCAGATTTCCCTTTTTCTGACATGAAATCACATATTTACTTTGGGATGTAGACAGTTTCTCAGTTATCCCAGTTGAATATGTGACATTTGACCTGGTGCTGATGTATTTGAGTTCTGCTTAGTCAACTCACTTGACTAAGTGAACTCACTTAGTCAAGTGAGTTCACTTGACTAAACTCACTTTAGTCAAGTGAGTTTAGGCTTTAGGCCTAAACTCACTTGACTAAATTCATGAATTTGACATTATAGTAGTAAATTAACCAAATGGTGTGTCTTTCCTGAATTATTGCTTCATGTTTGTGAAGTATCCCCTCAAATGATCTCACTTCCTGACCAAACGCCTTGAGTCTGTTTTTGTTCACTGATTAAAACGAGATAACTCTCCTCTTTGTGACGGCAAAGAATTAAAGAAAAATCTTGATTGGATTTAAATTGCTTTTAGTGCGTTTATTTTCTCAACTTTACAGAAGTATGCAAGATCAAATAATACTGAACAGAACTGAACTAAACTAGAATGGATTTAATCAAGGGGAGGAGATTGAATTAGACGGAATTGGATAAAGTGAAATTGGATTATTTGTAATATGTATTCATATTTACGTTCATATTTTTAGGAGCCTCCAGGTGACTTTTTCTGTCAGATAATGCTATACAAACAAAACTTCAGTTGAATTACTTTCTGGTTTGTTGCACAGGAGCATCGTGATGTCAGAAGGACAAATGGATGAAAATTAAGATATGAATAAAGATTTAAGAATTATCAAAAAAGAAAAAAAAAACATAATATGACAAAATATTTACTTCCACAACTACATATTTATTGTAAGCAAATGTCAGTCACAAAGGGCATACTAATGAGAACTAAGTGAAGGTTAAGACCAAACATCTTTGGATGAACAACAAAAAAAGACAGTGTTACAGATCTAAAACTATTTTTGAGGACAATTTGCAAAATATATTAGAAAAGTGGAAAAATTTTCATACTGAAATTTGTCCGCAGGGTTCTTAAGCAGAAAAAGCACAATTCGATTTTGGATTTCTTGTCATTAAACACCCTACTTGAATAAAAAAATGTAACAAAAATAAGACAATTTTTTTTTTTTTTTTTTACTTATACCAAAAACATTTGTCTTTTTTTTCTCTCCCAACAACTGGCTATAAGGGCATCTTGTAGCATTTTGATTTTGCATGCCACTGCAGTGCTAAAGGTCTGCACTAGAGCTTTTTAATCACCTCCTGGAAGAAGGCCTCCTCAGCATGGGCTGTGGCATGTTCATCCTCCATGTAGCCTTTCAGAGGCTCTGCGTTGCCTCCCGCTGTGTCCACTCTGAAACACAGGAGCGTTTTGTTCCTGCCCGATGAATACTCCACGTTCCTGAACTGAAACTTGAAGTAGAACGGGCTCATTCTCTCCCTGATAGACAGACAGCAAGAGTTATCACCACATCGAACACTCAGTGTTTGCTCATCAAGGAATTCACAAACTACTGGTTCACAATAATACCAGTTCCTTCCGACTGACAGAGATACATCACTCTGTTATATTGCCACATAAAGTCTTCATCAATATACTAGGTAACTAATCTGACATGTGTGTCACATTCTCTCTTTGCTTTGCTTCATTAATCTGCCATGATGCATACAAACAGCCAGATGGTCTCACATAAAGATCTACTACTTTGATAATAAAATGTCTCAAACAACAGAGATTGGGGAGCAGATGCTGGGTATAATGATATGGCCAAACTTGATGTTTGCATGACTCATCTCTATTTTTACTGTTAGTAAGTTAAGAGACAGCAGGTGCAAATGACTCACTAAAAAACTGTTTCTAAACTAGTAATCAGAACACAGCCAGAAATCTTACTCACCCAGTGACAATTTCAAAAGGTGGCAGCTCTATGGGCTGAAACTCTCCATTATCCTCACTGTTATTTGCTGCTGCCCCTGTTGCCCCTTCGCTTTCACCATTTGTCGTCTTCTCGTCGGTCCTCTGCGGCTCTGGGGTGTTCTCTTGCTTTTTGCTGAGCTTATCTGGAGTTTTTACAGCCTTCTCTTTGGCCTTTTCCTTGTCCTTCTCCTCATTTGCTTTGGTTTCTGGCGCTTTCTCCTTCCTACGAACGCCTAACCGGCTGGTTCTGTCCGCCATGATGGTGTGGAAGTAGGTTAGAGTGTTGGGAAAAGAGACGAGACGACAGAAATAGATAGAGGGAGAGAGTCAGTGCAAGTGGGGTGATAACCCTAGAGCAGTTACAGAAATAGACCCCATTGTGTGCTGAGTTAGGAGTCAAGCATGTGCATGTCTGGTCCGGTGCTGGGGCAGGCAGCTCAGTTAGCTGAGCCCTCTCCACCCCCTTTCCCATGGCCGGGCTAAGAAAAGGCCAAAGGACGGATCACGACAGCATAAATGTGTATGGTAGGGAGAAGATTTTTTTTTTAATTCAGCCATCTTTCACACAGTTGCCAAAGCAAACAGAGAAACATACACAAACTCTGTTCCATCTTTAATCTTTAGGCCGTTCCATCTGTCAACAGGCAGGCAACAGGCACGTTATTAATAACATTGCTTGGCTGCACATATGGGGTAACCGGGGTTATTTTGATACTGAGCGCAACTTTTTTCTTGGTGCCAACTCTGAAGTCCTGCAGTGCATCAGGCATTATGGAGGCCACCTAAAGGGCACTAAAAACAGGAGCATATTTGGAGCAAGGTAGTCTAAGCAAACAATGTGCGTGGAGTGCAGAGTGGTCCTAGACGCGTATGTGCCTGTGAGCAATCAATCTATGAAATCACCCCACATCGGGGGGAGGACCAGTTTGATGAGGGTGTGTGTGTGTGTGTGTGTGTGTGTGTATATTTGTGCAGATGGAAAATGTCTCCCTGCACTGCAGATATAATAACTTGAGGGGAAAGAGAGAGAGGGGCAAGAGGAATAAAGCGAGGCGGGGGCAGTTCAATTACAATTTCCTTCCCTCCCTCTGTCTAGCTCTCTGCCAAGTAATTCATTTCTGAGGCAATTACCAATAGGGCCGCATCCCGGCCCTGTTGCCTAACTCAAATGGATGAGCTGTCACAGCTCAGGGGAGTGAGGGAGGCAAGGAGGGCGCAGGCTGGAGAGATGCTTCAAGCTGCTCCAGATACAATCACAAACAACAACACACCCAGAGAGCGAGCATTTATAGCACATCTCTGAGATGAACACAATGATCCATCCCATGCACATATCTTGGTTGCCACATCTTCATCTGCAGAGGGCGTCCTGTGGAGGTAATCATTAAGATCGCAGCAAACTCTGATAAAAATTACCCATGAAGGAATTCTTTCTGAAGTGGTTTCTCAGCAGGAACAACAGCAGCGGTACTGAAACAAAGCTACTTCTGCGTGTGGTCACTTTCAAACTTGCTGATTTTAATCTTTGCTGTAACTTAAGAACATCCCTCTTTTAGCGCGGCCCATTTGTGAGCCTACCTGATGGTGGGAAGAAAGCTGATCTGTTGGATGTTACAGCCGCCTGCCTGCTGACTCAAATATTATTTTAACGGCACTATTACAATTACCTTGCCTCCCCACCGGCCCATCACTGAATAAAGGATAACGCACTCTGCAGTTAGGGCTCTTGAAAGCAGACGTGAGACCATTGCTGTGACATGAGTCAAAGCAAAGCCTGTTTTAGAATAAAACAGAAAGGATAAATAATACCTACATTCTTATATGTTTAAACATTTAAAGACTCTTACTTCTACTTTTATTTAATAGTTTTGACAAAACATACCTCAGTGTTTAAAATTGAAATTCATTTATTCTGATGTCCTGGTGTTAAAGTTTACAGTAATTGAGGGAAAGAATTAGGGGATGTATATTTTGATTTGCAGTGAATGTAATCCTTCTCAGATGACAATGAAGCAATGACCGGCAGCCAGTAGAGTAGTTTTACATACATTCAAGGAGAAAAAAAAAGCCTTATACTACTGTCAATAATATTGGGAAAATGTAATTTATACTTGCTCCTTGTGTAGAATTTAAGAAGGGAAGCTGTACTCATTTAATCACAAGCATTTATATAGAGTATGTATTTGATTTTAAGCAAGGTTTATTGCCAGCATAAAAGCAGTTTTGGCAGACTGCAAAGACTTTAAAGAAGCAATTGTTTCTACACATCAATCTGAGAAAGGTGGTCTGGCAATTTATAAATACATTAACATCCATCGTTTCCAAATTGAGAAAGCTCGTTCACATATGGAAAGCATTTAAGAAACTTTCTAGCTATAGAATGCAAATTGCACCAACGTCCAAGAGTTATATCTTAGATTTCACAGACAGAAAAACTGGTTTCTGGAGGTTGAGTAGCTAGGGTTGTTTTCCATATAAAAACACCCACTAAAATCTGACCGATCACACAATAACTTTGGATGCAGAGGGGGGACGAAAAGTTCGAAAAGGGAGATTGTTACAGGAAGGGGTGGATGACCTAAGAGTGAAAACAAAATGATGCAATTTTCGTCACGCAACTGTGACAACGAAAACCAAAGAGTGGATCAGGATTCATCAACAGCAATGTTATATATTGGTAAAATGTTATAGAAAACCGTTAAATGTAGTTATTCCCTAATTCCTAAAGTTGGTTGCAGAAGCTATTAGATCACAGTGTAAACTTATGTTTTATCATGACTGTTTGGACAGCAAATAAACGTTTGTCCTCTCCTGACTGTAGGCAAAAATACAACAGATAATTCACTAAGCGAAGTTTGGAACCAGACAATAGGAACTTGATGGTCATCCACAGACCCTGAAACGGCAAAATAAAGACAGACGAAGTGAGTATTTTAGTCTTGATCTGATCTCAGACATTTCAACAAGTTCATAGTGTGAAAACCCATATGCAGAATATTCACATCTAAAACCATACTTAAGAAAGGTAGCTAGTTATTTCAGTCTCAAAATAACAGGTGTGTAATTTCCTACGTTGCTCACTCAGGTCTCTTCACAGCAACGTTTGTTGCTGTGAAGAAGTAACGTTTCTAAAACTGAAAACCCTCTGGTTGCTCTTCAGATAAAATATGGCTGACTCATAGCTTTAAGTCCACAACAATTTGTAGTTGGCTTTGAGGTAGATGAGTGTCTCCAAGTTCTTTGGTAGGACGTGGCCTCTCTCTGGCAACAGGAGGCATCTGGCTGCAGAGAAGATATTCTCCACAACAGTGTCACAAGCAGGTATGGTAAATGCTCTTTTGGCTACTTGAGCTAGCAGAGGAAAGTCAATGGTTTTACGGCGCCAGTAATGCAAAGCCTCTTCATCTGTGGGCTCCTCATGAAGGTAGACAGATAACTCCTGTTCCAGGCTTTTAGCCTGTGTCGCAGGTCTCTGCTTGATAAAAGAGAACAACTTGCAGGGGCGAGACAAGGAGGAGACCGGGGACGGTGATGGAGTAGGAAGAGTTTGAGACTGAGGACTAATGTCTGTGTTGAGGTCGGCTGGGGGAGAGGCTGTGGAATGTTTGGATAATTCCTCTAGGAGAACTTGCTTGTGCCAGTCAGGGTTGCTGCTCCAAGTAAGTTTAAACTGGGGGTCCAGGGTGGTCGCAGTAATGTACAAGGGATTTTCCAGGATCGGAGCCAGAAGACGTTCCAGGGACTGGTTTAGACCGAGCAGGAGGGCAGGGCAGTGGGGAGTTGATGTCTCAGAGAGGTGCTTACGCAGACCAAGAACACAAGGCAGAGCCAAACTGATGGACACATGTCTGTCCAGCTGGGTGTCTCTCTGTGCATCTCTGTGCACCATGTCCCAGGCCTCAGTGAAGGGCTCCAAAATGTCAGTGAGCTCCCTCAGCAGGGCTCTTTCTGAGCTACTCAACGTTACCTCCCCGGGACCGCTCACCTCTTCCAGGAACTCCACTGAGTCCAAAAGCCGCCGCAAGACCTGTAGCAAAAAAAGTGAAGAAACAAAACAGCTATGAGATCATATATCAATAAATTTGCACTATTGATAGACACATGCACATTTTAATTATAATGTTTCTGGGACATCCGAACAATTACTAGTTATGTGAAAGGATAGGTGTGTTGCGCTGTCAATTATTGACAATCTAAACTCTTATAATCACATTATCTCAATATAAAATATATTATGTTGTATGAAGACTATGTAAAGAGTCTTGGAAATCCACATTTTTGAAGTTTAAAGATTTCACTGTCTCTGAGACTAACGTCTCATTCTGCCAAAACGATTTTATTCTCCAAAGCCGCCCACTACTCTGTGATGTCCAAGGTTGAAATCAAATTAAAGATTCAATGCAATCCACTGGTTTTTTTTATTTAGACCTTTTACGACTTGGCATTATGTAAATGTCATTATATGGAATTAGATTACAGTGAAAGACTAATCTTAATTGGATTGGAAGGGATTGAATTGGACTGGATAGGACTCGACAGGATTGGATTGTTTTAATCACATTGTCTATAATTGTACTTGAATTTAAACCAGTTTTGATCCTCCGTAAAGTACTCTCAGAAACATTTTGTTGGTGTATACGAAAATAAATTGCCTTCATTAAACAGAAGGGAAGCTAAAATATGGTGAAATATGTTAATATTTAAGTTCCTTTATTCATGATCGTAATACTATTACTTGCCTTAAGTTGAGCAGCCCAATCTGTAGCAGTATCGTGAAGGTTTCGGGTTCCCCCAGGCAACCATCCGTCAAACACCTGGATGAGTTTCTCAGGAGGTACAGCAGAGGTAATGTAGTTATAGAAAAGTGCAACCTTGGTCAAAGTAGATGAAATTTGTGGGGAGGAACGCAACCCCTCCCTGACACATAGTTCCAGAGAGCGAGAGAAACAGTCTACCCGACAAACGCCCAAACCCTGCTCCCATGACTCCCCCCAGTCTTCCTCCTCTCCATTACACTTGTGGCCATTACTGATCCATTGCTCTGCATTGTTTCCGTTGTCCAGGACTTGATCTGTCGGATCATCATCTTGGCCGTTAGTAAGAACAGGTGGAAGCAGGAAGCCAGGAAGACAACTTGGCCTCGCCGTTGACGTCGCTGGAAAAGGGTCCGCAATGACGCAAAATGCTCTCCCTGACACGCCGTGAGAATGACACACTTCGTCAAAATCTGCCAGCACACGGCTCGCCGAGCTACCGCAAGTCAGTGGGAGGCAGGCCAGGAGAGCAGAACGTATCTGCCAGTCAGATGCAAGATAATGGCAGGTAACACCGAGGTACCTGCAAAGAAAGAGAAAGAAGTAGGCCACACAGCTGGGGAATCTAACCATGCTGCTGGTTTATTTTTTTAGGGTTTATGTTGCCAACTCACCCTGAAGCAGGTTGAGTTTGACTCCTCCAGAGGTCTAAGCTAAGACTGAGAGTGTGTGCTGATGCTACGGCCTGACGTGTAGCCAGCTGAGCCTGGTATGCGTAGGCAGGGAGAAGCTGCCCCTGGATGTAGTGCTGGGGCTCAGGAGTGTAACGGGGCTCCAGGAGCAGCAGCAACTCCCTGAAGCCCTGATTTTCCACAATAGACACCGGCTGCAGATCATGCACGATCATCTTAGCTATCGCCTCAGAGATGAGAACCTACCATAATCCCAAAAAGATAAAAAAAAAAAAAAGGCAAACTTTACATTTTTTACTCACTTTGGATTTCATTGCTCTGCTCCATTTGAGGGATTTCAGAGGGAGCGTTATTTCAAGGGGCGACAGACATTAACACATACCTGACGGGGGTCATGTCTGTCAAACTTAGTCACCCCTGCTCCAGGGCCTCCTCCTCCCTCAAGGGTGCCTACTCCTCCAACACTTACTAGGGCTCCTCCTCCTGTTCCAGTTGTTACAGGGAGTGTGAAGCGGGGGTTTCCTCCATTGGTTGTGAAACTGTGCAGGCAAGCAGAGGAATAACCCTCTCTCTTCATATCCTTCCTTTTCACAAAGTCATCATACATAGCTGGGTGTTTACGCTGAATGGGAGAGAAACAGATGTTATTGGATAACATGCTTAATATGTCATATGTATGTCAGAGAACAGCATGTAAGTGTAAATTTTAGTGGAGAAATGAATAAACTCTCAATAACACAAATGCAACAGTCTGTCTTTGCTGATCCAGCAATTTAATATGTTCAGAGACATTGGACCAGCTGACCACACTGGACATCATTTATTTATTTCTGCGATAGGATTCTGACACATTACCTTAAGATGTGTAACGAAGTTGGACGTAACGCTCCGTTTCGCCTGGATCCTGGTGCCACAAGCCTTACAGTTGGACTCGATTTTACCATTTTCCCCCTCGAACACAATATTGAAATAATCCAGGATAGACACTTTCGAAACTGACGCCATTGGAGCGAACAGCTGCTCTGCTCCAGAGTGAAATCAGCTGGCGATCCGAGTCTGATTAATCAGCCTCACCTCGCCCCCAGATCATGAGCGCAGGCAAGCCGTCGTGTTTACATCCCAGTCTCCCCCCCACCACCCCCGGTATCACGCGTAGAAAAATGATCGCTCCACAGACACAAAGCTAATTGAACTGGAAGGGCTCCCTTTGCTTGCGCATCCAAAATAGGCCACGGTCGAGCTACACAAGCAGCAGTAGTAGTAGCAGCGGCGGATGTCTGGAAACATCAATAACATAACCGTGAGGCCACATCCGTGCTTCCAGCGCTCCCATCCGCCGCTCGGACGCAAGTGAAGCGGAGACAGAGCAAAGACCTTCATGGAGGAGGCAAACACACAGCACTGACCCGCTGTGGTTGCTGTAGCCGATCTGGAACAGGATGTGCAGAGCAGGTCGTGCGTTTTCATACATTCGTCAAATAATGAAAATGTGTTTATTTGAACTTTTTTATTTTTTCAATGAGGCAAACTAAACAATACAGTTTCAATTGTTCAAAAAAAACAAAACAAAACTAAGTAGCTATGACTTGAAATCAAAATTACATAAGATAGTACAATAAATTTATAGCCCCACTACTTTGATAAATGTTGTCTATTGATAGAGGTAGTTTGAATTTTTTACACGTGGTATTTTGAGAATAAATTGGCAGTTGGTATGCCAATTTTCATATATTGTGTGTGTTTTGTGAAGCACTTTGGTCAACCTATGTTTTTCCATATACCAAATGAAAGATCTAACAAACATTTAGTGAAAAGAATCTTGACGAATTTTTGAGATTATCATTTTGTTGGAATAAAAAATAAATAAATAAATAAAAATCAAATGCTACGCAACTGGAAAAATTGACCATGTCCGGTATACGACATCCGGGGTCTGTACTTTGACATATGAGGGTTGTTTAGAGAGCAAAAGGGAAGATGCTCTTAGGAAGATAGTGATCCTGATATGTGTGATCAGTGTACATAGCTGTACAATTGATACCATGTTTAAACCAAACAAGAATGAATCATTTAAAGCGATTCAAAAAAATGTTTCATTTAGCATCACTAATTTACCTACAAATAAATGTTTGTAATGAGTGAGGAAACGGTACAAAATGTTACACCAGCATGTCGACCAAACAATTTTAGAGTTATTTACCTTAGTGGTAAAGGGATATAAAACATTTGAACACAAAATGTAGTTGATTTCACATTTATTTAAGCTGTGATGACAATTTGTTAGAATGCTCATAAGTCTTGGTCAAGTTTGCAAACTCCAACACATTTATATACAAACTCAAATAAGTTACACATTTTGCAATAACATGGAAAATTAATGAAGCAGCAACTGTTCAGCTTATGATTTCCACCTTTAAATCCAGCAATAACTTCTTAAATTATCTGATTCTGACGTTGTGATCTATGAACTCTCGTTTGCTGAAGGAACACCCGCTTCCTTCTCATTTAATCAAGCAGAGGTATTTAGTCCAGCACCAGTTGAGCCATCATTGTTTCTCAAGTCATGCTTCAGCTCCTCTCTGGCATTTAAAACCACAACCTGGAGAGCTGCAATCTCAGCTGAAAGCTCTATGACTGCAATGGAACAGACAGGAGAAACTCAATTAAGAACCACAAATTATTCATTGGAATTTATATTTATATTATACAATCGTTGTGGATCCAAAGGTCCATGTTTTCAAATATTCTCACTAATATACCGATATGTGTTTTGTAAGCTGTACATTGTGAATGCACAACAATGTTAAGCAAAAATGTCCTTTATTTAAAGCCATACCTTGTTTGAACGATGACTGTGCTTGTTTCAGAGACTGCGGCACCAAAATCCCAAACCACTTTAGTGGGTCCTGCTGAGGATTGTGGTCTCTTTTTCTGCCTGGGTTTACCTCAGGAGCTTTTTCACTGCTTACATCTTCACTTGTCTTTTTTTCTGCTATATCACTTTTTGTATTTTTTCTTCGTCTGATGCCTGTGAAATTAAATAAAAGAGTGAAGTCTAAAAGAAAAAGGTCTATAGTAGATATTGCCAGAGCACATTTTTCTCAATGCATCACCTTCTTCTTGAGGTCCAATATCCTCTAATGAGGTTGGTTCTTTCACAAATTCGTCATTGCATTTTTGTGACGATCTTACTGCACAAAATTCGACCTTATCATTCTCCAAGGTTCTGTAACACAGAAATGCACAAAGCAAAAGGTTAGAGGAAACTAAAAATGCAAAAACTTTAAGAACATTTACTTTATTATTCCCCACCTGACATGCACAGAAACCAGTGGCTCCATCTCGTTTGCAAACTGAAGAGCAGAAACCTGCTTGTTTCCCATAGAATAACGGGCCTTGCTTATGGAGAACCACCCCTACATAGAAGTAGAGAACAAAAGTAAAAATATAAGCATCTATACAAGAGTAAAGTGGAAAGAGGTTGAATAATCTTAAACACTCAGTGAAGTGGCTGATAAAACAGTTGCATATATATACATAAACACACACTCATCAACTAGGTTTTTTTTAAATATATTTTCTGGTAAGATAAAAAAGTCATTTTATCAAATATACATTCATAAAATGCTAAATTGTTCTGATTAAATTGTTTTAAATATTTTTCTACACTGTCTGTCAAGCTTTGGTTAACAGCTAAGTTCATTACACAAACTAATAGCTAAAAACAACTACAACTGTTTGCTTCTGAAAATTATTCATTTTTTAGAGTGCTGCTTTCAAAGACAGATAGCCAAGTAGAAAGTGCGAATGTGGGTGCACATTTTATCATTTTTCTACCTGCTCGATGAGTGCGTTCAGAGTCTTTCGTTTCTCCTCCAATAACTCGAGCTGATCCATAAAATAAAGCAGCTTTTCATCCAACAAAAGACAAGAGTCTTCTTCTCTCAATACACCCATGTCGGTTGTTTAGAAAGAAGTGTTTTCCGTACAGTTTATATCGCGGCTACAATCAACACCAGATCCACTCAAGACGACGCGTACAGCTTCCGTATAGGTGTCACATGACATAGTAAGTCACATGACTGCATTTTTCCTCTGCCACAGAGAAATATATAATTAAACACGTCTATGATTAAACAGACCAACTTTGTGAATATTTAAGCAGCATAACCAAAATATTTTCAGTGTTACGTCATGAGAAGCAGTTTATATTGGCAGTAAAAAAATATTAAAGTTTGCCATGAAATATGTGGTTTTCAATTTTTATATCTTTACCACATAGCGACGTATTTAAGTAAAGGTGAAATATTATGGCTGGAATTTCAATAATATGAAAAATATCACGAGAGACAAAAGGAGTTCCCATACCGGGAGTCGAACCCGGGCCGCCTGGGTGAAAACCAGGAATCCTAACCGCTAGACCATATGGGACTTACATCAACTATCATGACAGGGGACTTACTAGACAGTTACCGTGACACTCTAACTGCTATGGGGAAGTAAATTTGGACCTGTACGCATTTCATGTCCCTCACCTTTGATGTCTACTGCGCTACAATCCTCAGTCCACACCCTCGAAACCCAACAGCAGACAGCTGCATAAATTTCGCTAATGACAGTTGTCATTGTACTATCTCCGTCATTGTCACTGCTACTACAGCACACCAGCAAGTTTGAATGGCAAATAATAAAATAAAATAAAAAAATTGAACGACGTGAAAAACACATTTTTATAAAATGTATCTACTGCAGCTATAATCTTTGCATTTGTAAAGTCTTTCTGCAACTGTGACTTCCATCTGATAAACAGGTGAAATTTAACTACACAGTTTGTTCTTGCCACTGTGTAAGCTTTACTCCGTGTATATGTACCTTCGAGCTTCTTTCGAATAGTCTCTCTGTAAGTTAAAATTCTTTCAAAGTACCCATGAACTTTACTTCCTACTTTACTTCACTCATCCTCACTACGATCACAAAACGAGATCATACATCTACGTTCATAAAGCCAGCGAGAACAGTGCATTTCAGATCCCCCAGTAGCTCGCCGTGATCGTATAGTGGTTAGTACTCTGCGTTGTGGCCGCAGCAACCCCGGTTCGAATCCGGGTCACGGCAGGGTTAAATCCCTGACACGGCTTGGGGGTAATATTTTATGCTATAATTTGTCTGACTACATAATTACAGAATTTTGAAACTGTTCCTCAGTTTCAAAGTTCGCAGTTTCAAGATTTTTGTGAATCTGTCATGGTCTGCCGTCTATGCGTGCTTTTTCTTTTTTTTTTTTCAAAAGGAGGAGGGTATTTGGCAAAAATGGCTCCTGTTCATTGGTTGGTTTCGTAAGCAAAGTCCATGTTCCGAGACAAGGAGCCAATCATCTGAACCGTCAGATCGCATGTATCTTTTCGACCTCAGTAATCACAGGTTTTTCATTGGTGTTTGTAATCATGAGTTACCGCCCCCCAACTTAACAGATTTCCGTGTTTGAGTTCACGCGTTACACTTTCATGTGAAGCAGTTGAGAATCTGCTGGATATCATTTTTGATTTTGCCCAATCCACAGACGTTCTTACAAAAACAGTGTGGCTGATCCCTAACATTGTTAGCATCTCTGGTGAGTTAAACCAGCTGATACCAGCTTTTATTTTTGTTTATTTATTTATTTATTTATTTAGTCATAATAAATCCTGACTCTGAAAGATCTGAGAACTGGAATTGGTTCTCAGTAAGGGTAATGATTTTTAAAATGATCACATCTGTATTGATAATAATAATAAAAAAAGATGATTCTGTCTTCAGACAGATAATGGATGCCGCCTCAGCAAAAAAAACTCCTCATCCTTTCTGGCCCCGGGACCTGGTGATCCCCTCCTATGTGGCTAATGATCGGTCCATGTCAGAGATTCTGGTGTTCCTCTTCTCTGTCTCTGGGGGTTTTCTGCTTGTAACCTGGCTGATCACTGGCAGGCTGGGAACATGGAGGCGCCTGGCCGTCTGCTGGTTTGCCGTTTGTGGATTCATTCATAGCGTTATCGAGGGATGGTTTTGTCTTTATTATGACATTTTACCAGGGGATCAGAGCTTCCTATCACAACTGTGTAAGTACCACCATAAAAACAAACAAAAAGAAAACCATGTCCGACATGTATTCTTGATTTTTAAGGTAATATGTATTCTGTTTCTCTCTCTCAGGGAAGGAGTACTCCAAAGGGGACAGTAGATATATCATGTGAGTCACAATGATTTTAAAAGCATTGATTTAAAAAACATACATAAGTAAAATATAAAACTGAGGTGATGTGGTAAGCTATTGCTGTTTTTTTAATCCTTATTTAGAGCTGATAACTTCACAGTTTGCATGGAGACCGTGACCGCTGTCTTGTGGGGTCCGTTCAGTTTTTGGACCGTTTATTCCTTTTTAACTACCAAGTCCTACAGATTTGTTCTGCAGCTTATCATTTCACTCGGTAAGAAACTCTAAGAACTATAAAAAACAATGTTTACATAATTTTCTGGTTTCTCATATTTACATATGTCTAAATACATATTTTGTCACCAGGTCAGATATATGGAGCAGTGCTGTACTTCTTCACAGAGCACAGAGATGGTTATGTTCACAGCGAGTTTGGACATCCAATCTACTTCTGGTTCTACTTCATCTTCATGAATTTTCTGTGGATTGTTATTCCTCTGGTGCTCATTGTGGATGCGTGGAGACAGCTATCAGCAGCCCAGTCACTTTCAGACAACTCAAAGACACAGAAGGTTAAAAGGAAGTAATCTTTAAAGGGTCGTCAAAATGGGACATACAGAAAATGCATTTTAAAAGTTTAACAAATGCAAACTGTCTGTAGTCCTTTGGTTCATGTTGCAATATTGATCTGATTGTCCAAAAGGTGCCAGCAAACTAAGAGTTTTGTTCTTGTGTTTTTCTTACTATGATCATTGAAAGAAATGTTTTATGCCATTTATTCGTAATTTTTAGTTTGTGAATAAACTGGATGACATCTTAAGCTTCACAACAGTGATGTTTTCGAATTTCTTAGCTGATTAAAAAATCAAGCTTGTACAAAAATAAATACCTGAAATACCAACGGTATGACACTGTACTGTGAAACATGGACTAAACCTGAAGTCTCTTTATACACCTTACTGTTTCAGTGTTGTTAAGTCTTCTTGACTGATGTTTCTATGACATAATGAAGTTCAATATTTTGGATATCAACTTCCGGGACAGAATTCTCACTGATGTTTACCCATTCTTGCTCAGTGCTTGAAATTTGCAACATTGTTTTTTTGGGGGGGTTTTTTCTGCAGAATGAGTGTGCTTGAAGTTTTTTTTAGAAGAGAAATGATTTCTTCTTGACAACAGGCCAGCATCCCAAGGACTGTCTCTGACAGTGCTGTTTACACTGTGCCCTGTAGGCACCCAGTCCCTTAGCTGAATTCCTGGACACTTCATGGAATTTCTTTGGTACGCCTTGGTGAAAGATTTGCCTTTTAAATAGAAAGTTGTGGTAGGATGCAAATGCTATTTGTGTGAGATGTGGTGAGGTTTATATTAGTGCACTCTTAGGCTGTTTAAGAGCTTATCTGGTGGAGTCAGTGTGTGAGATATTTTGATATGGCACCACAAGATCATTCGCTGAACTGAGCATCACAAACACAGACAACTTAGATGATTTGTCACCTTACATTTCTTAGATGAATGGGAAGTGCCTCGTAAGTTAGTAATTATCTTAATTGACAATATTAATACGTCCATCACTACCTGACTAATGATAACTGTGTGGTTATATTTAGTCTTTTATTACAATGTGTTAATCAGCTGATATTGAAGCTTATGTTGATTAAGTGAGTTTGATCTGCTATGATATATGATGGCACGGCTCTGCTACTTATGGAATATTCTGGGCGCACGAACATCCCCGTCCGTACCAGGCTCGGCCTGTACCTGCAGCTGCAAAATCTCGGAATAACAACTCCTTATTAGGAAGTAGGACTAATAAATTTAAACCAAAATCATTTTAGTTACTTGAGCACACCGTGCTGGAATACTCCAGAAGCAGTTTATTGTGCAGCTTAGGTGTGTCTTAAATCCATATAACTGCGGGCAATCAGAATGTATACCTACGGTGGCCGACAGGTGCAAATGCGCAGCAAGATCTGACTGAATCACCTTGCTGATAATGCTGATTAGCTTAAGTACCATCTATGTTTTAAAGCCACCATTCAGTTCTTCTGATTCTTTCACTTTCCAGGTCAAATTAGATTTTTTGGGGACAAATATTTCTAGTGACATTTGAATTGAGAAGAAAGAGGGTTTGCAAGAGAGAGCAGTTCGCCCAAAAGTAGGTCATCATACTCCTCGACCTGACGACATTGCGCTTCTTGGTATATCGGATCACGGCCCGTCTGATCCCGCACGCCGAAATAGCTCAGTTGGGAGAGCGTTAGACTGAAGATCTAAAGGTCCCTGGTTCGATCCCGGGTTTCGGCATTTTGCTTGTCGTGTTCAGTTTTGTTGACGCCTTGCGACACCTAGAGGCCAGACCCCGAACACTATAGGCATTTACTGAAGGCGACCATTTTGCGACAATGAGCTCAGTCAGTCGTTCTTTTGGTTGAATATTTATTATCCCAACCTCCATTCAAGGAGATCAGACATATTTGTAGTTATAAGGCTTTATTTTATAACAGAAGCTGTGTCATAATTGCACTTAGATCTAATTATGAGGGAAAACATTATTAGAATTGTAACATTCCATCTTTAGCTAAACATTTTACTTAGTCTCAATCCCAGCTGCACATTTCTCTCCTTTTCTCTACTCGTTATCTCTTTGAGCGCCTTCACAGCAGCAGGCAGGTCCGGCTGGATTTCCAACAGTTTCTTAAATGCCTCTTTGGCCTCATCCAGCTCGTTCAACTTCTGGCATGCCTGGCCCAGTCGGTACCAGGCCTTTGAGGCGCCAGGTTCAAGCTGAGTCGCTTTAGCAGCACTGTCCCTGGCTCGCTGTGGTTGGTTTAATTTCAGCTGACACAGAGACAAGTTGGAGTGAAGCTCAGCTTTTTTGATTTTAAGCTGATCAGATGAAGGGAGCTGATGTGTTTCTTCCAAACAGTTTGTATCTTCCACCTCTCCAAAGAGGCCACAAAGGGGGATGAGGAGCTTGAGGGCCCGGCTGTAGCTGTCTGTTGCTCCCCATAAGTCCCCGCTTCTGAATCTACTGCCACCTCTCTCCTTGTGCGATTTCACCCACTCCCATCTTTCAGTGGGGGTCATCTCCCAGGATTCCTTTCCTGGAGTGAAAGCTTGGAGCTCCACAGTGGCAATGAGTGGAAGGTCTTCATACGAAGGCTGGTGAAGAGAGGCATCTGGTCCGGTTCCAATGGGAGTAAGTTGTATCTGAGCAATTAGACACCATGATTAGACCTGTGATGAAACTGACTGAATAGATTTAATTTCATTTAAGGGGGGAGGGGAGGGAACTCTGTAAATCCAATATCAAATGCAGGTTTCACACTTGCATACTATGAGGCTCTTTAAAAGTTTTATGTAAAAAAAACTTCCAGTCAAGAACAAAACCAGACTTTACTGCTACTATAAAATCTTACCTCACATTTCTCCCCTGCTCTCATCCCCTCCAAACATGCCTCTGTGATATCGCACTGACCCTCCCCCAGTCTCAGTGTTGTCCAGTCACCCAGGGGAACCTGCAGCACAGCATCCTGATGCCGGAGAATTTGAGTTGACACTAAATCTGTAACAGCAGTGACTGCCATCTTCTCATTTTCTTTTCTAGATGGAGGACCATCGGAGTCATCGGTCTGAGCTTTGAGCTGAACTTTTACCCGACACAGTGAGCCCAGCTTCGGACAGTGATTAGTTAGACAAGCTACGGGGAAAGAAAGAGAAAACGAGTTTGAAAAGCATGCACCTGATTACATTGCTGTCACAAATAGTGCACTGCTAAATATTAGTCATATTAAAAAGTTAAATTATAAATAGAGATGCTAAAATATAAAATAGTAAAAAAAATAAAAATAAATAAGATGTTGACTAGAATTGGCCACATTTGCCAAATTTCAGCTTGATCAAACCTGAATGAAGACTAGTGGATTGGGAATATCCAAAATCTAGGTACTTCCTCTGTTTAAGAATAAAAACAAAAATATTTTTAACAGTTTTTCTCACAAACGTAACAAGATGTTTCCTCTCTTCCTGATACAATTGATTCCTTGTGGCTCTTTGTTCAAATGCTAGAGGGGAAATAAAGTCAATACTGTGCTTACATTTCCAGCATTGGAATCAACAGGTTACAGTACTACAAAAAATAGAAATTTGAAATAGGGCACAAAATTCTGATCAGTGAAACTGTAACTAAAAGGAATGTCCTACATGCATCATCTGTTGTATTAGAAGAGATTTGTTGAGTCCACTCATGCGTCTCATTTCGCTGAACCCTCCAGAGTCCTCCAGGACACACAGAAACCCACGAGGCCACATCAACAGCTTCTTGTTTATCAGGCTGCATTTCCACAAGGTCAACAGGCTCCATCACTGGGTGGGAAAAATATACAGACAATGACATAAAGATGAACAGCTGGTTGTTCACATCTCTATTTTTAAAATCACATTAAAAAGATTAGAAATATTTGACAAAACAGCAAAGCTCCTGTTTTGAGGGAAAGTACAACTTCAGCTTTAGACATTGATGAATTTATGCAATCAATGACAAAAAAAAAAAGAAAAAGTTTTATTATAATTATTATTATTAGATTTGGAAATTATAAAAAGTCTGATCAGTTTCCTCACGTGTTGTCACTCGAGGCATGTTTGAATGAAAGCTCTTTCTTTTGGAAGAGGAGGGATTTTTACCTAAACAGTAATTTATAGACATACGATTAACAGGAAAAAAAAAACCCGACCATGGCATATTATTCGATCAAACGAAAATGATATCTTAAGTTAGTTTGACAGGTACTAGATTTTTGGACGAAAAACGCAGTGCTTTAGCAAAACGGCAGAGCAAATTAATAACAATTAAAAAAAAAAAAAAAAAAGTCATACAAAGTTACAATACTACCACAACCACATAATGTTACTATTTGTTTGCATGGCTAAAATATTGTAACAAGGTTTTATGCGCGTTTTTGTAAGCGGTGATTGTTGCACACGGTGAATTAAATTATGCAGCTTTTTCCAGAGCAACACGAACACAGAGAAGCATTACAACCTGCATTTCATCACTTTGGAAAAGAGTCGGACCTCAGGACTCCAAACACCCACCTGATCCCACACACAGGAGTCAGTTTCCCCGTCCTTCACACAGAAACACACCTGCAGCTTGTACCGGACAAATATTAACAACAAAAGCTCTTCTTAGTGCCCTGCCTTCCTCTTTCTCTTTGTGTTAGAGAGGCTGGCGTCCAGCTGCACAATGTGTAGCACACAGTGTGGTGAGGAGCATTACTGCCCTCTATCGAGCTGGAGTCTCCTTTAACTTGTATCAAAGGGAATCCAGACATTGGTGCCAAATTTTCCTCTTACCACTACAGTTTCCATTTCCATATCTATGCCATTATGTGTATCCAGAAAAAAAAAAAAAAAAAACACTGTAGCTTTTTATTAAATAATCCCAAACTTATAAAGTTCGTCTGTAAAACAGCTTTTCTGCTTTTCTAGCAGGTGCACACAACAAGACCACATGAGTGTGAGTCAGTCACAACAAATGAAAAACAAAAATGAGGTCAATTTCTTATACAGAGCTTCACGCTTGAATGGCTGTTGCTTACCAATCCTTTCCAGGCTGCACTTATGCCTGTTTTTGGCTCTGCTTTCTAACACATGCTTTTATTCCTCTCAAATTTTCAACATGTTCCTAGGTACATTATGTATTTGAAAAACGGCTTCTTTAGAAATGACCTTTTGCATCTAACCCTTCTTGAATTGGTCGAGAAGCCACTTTACAATTTCTTGACAAATTTCAAGTCTTGTCCAATTATCTGGTATTCTAATTTTCTAAGAAACTATTATGATCTTCATAAAATATGCACATGAATTATAATGATACTATTTTTCTTTTTAAGTTGAATAAAATTCCTCTTCTGATTTAATTCTTTTAACTTATTAAGGTATATACCTGTATCTAAAGATTTCTGTTGATCAAAGATCAGAATTTGTTGAATTTGCTTGATTTCAGTGCAAAAAAACACAAAAATACACTCAAAGTGAACTGAAAAAAATAAAATTAATAGTTTAACAATGTTAACATTTAATAAGGTGACAACATTTTAATGTAAATGTAAAGAAGGCATTAAAGGCAAATAAAGAATGATAAAGAAGCTTCAACAAATTTGTTGAAAAATATTAATTTCCAGTAGGGGTCGCTCTCTACTCACCCATTTGACAACATGACCTCTCACAGAACATTGCATATTGTAGGCACAGACTGGAGTATGTCTACATATGTATTGTTTTCAAAAGCATCTTTGTCTGTCTGAACCAGGTCCTCCTCATACATGCACCCATATGCAAAGTAAGGAGAACATTTTGGAGTGAATACATTTCTAGAGTGGTTTAGTGGACAGTAAAGGGGCCTGATGAATATACAAAATAGAGCATTCCATAACTTAGGGGCCCCACTTACTTAGAACTGGGAATGACCAGAACCAGCTGGTCAGCAGACTTATGTGTCCGAGCAGGAGTGCAGCAGTGGAGAAGCTCAGTGAAGTAAGGCAGGGTACGGCTGTTTAAAATCATAAAAACAAACAGAAAGATTTGTTTTTGAACTCTAAAATACCCGGGCAGTCAGTGAGGGCAGTCAGGCAATGTGCTCTCTCTTGTGTGTTCCTGTTCAGAGGCGTTCAGCAGCACTCTGCACCAACTGCAAACCTGTGAGTGGGGACTGGCCGATTCTGAGGTAGAATAAATTGCAGTGATTCAGCTGTGATAAAATGAAGGTATCGATTACTGTTGCTTTGAATACATAGATTTTACCTTGAATTGTAAAAACTGGACTTAGCCATGGGCCTTTTACGAGTTTAAAGTGACTTGTTCATTTTAAAACCAAGGTTTGTTACTATGGTCTTACCATACGTTGCCAGGGGGTCTACATCTACAGGAGGGCTCTGACATGCTCCATTAGATCCAAAACAATTACCTCAGCCATTTTTCATTAAAATGCAAAAAATGCAGGGCCATCCAAACTTTAATATGCATAAGTCAGAGGTTTAGGCATCACCTTGCCTTAGAGACACAAAGATCTAAGGCAATACTCAGCATGGCAATGGTATAAAATATAGTGTTTTCTATAGAAACTCTAGAAGACCACATAGATAGAACCTTCAAAACAAGTTTTATCTGTAAACTGCCAAGTGAGAGACTTTGCTAATGTAATGGAAGACAAGTTGATGGCTATTTACACATTACCAGGGATGCTAATAATGGGATGCCACCACAGTTTTCATTGGGCCATCAATGACTTCCCAGTTGGTGCTATTATAAAATGTAACTGCTGGTTTAGATGAGCATGTGCCTCAGAGTCCACAGCAGTGTTTCAGTTGTTGGATCAAGCAAAGAGCTGCAACACCAGGAGCCAGAGCTTCAGTCTGCTGGGAGGCCCGGTACAGCCAGAGGGATTCAATATGCGTCATTCTAGGGAAGATGGTCATAACTGGTTGAAATTGACAGGTGGACATGCAAAGCATAGTGTGTCTACTATTCTGTGTTTTTCTGTCACTTAGTATCAAATGAAAGTCACACTAGGTGACAGACACTTACACACACTCACACACGCAGCCACGACCCAGGCCACAACGAGACCAGCTCTTAAACAGATCTGGCTTCAAGAATGTTGATTCCTCATAGTGTAAGCAGCGCATTCTACAGTGGCTGCATGTGTGCTGGACTGTGTTGGACACTTTAACTGCATCTAGAGTTACTGCCCCTGGGCTGTTTGTTGTCTATGTGCGACCTGAAGAGAGCCTCAGACTTTACCGCATAAACTGAAGCCAGGGAATGTGCTGATGCTCTGCAATCTAGAAAACTCTAGCATCATCAAAGCAATTTAGATTTCTTCTACCAGTTTTATTTTATTAAGGTTTCCACAGCATACCTAAGCAAATGGCACTGTGAAAGTGCAATCATGTCGTCAGTACTGCTTTTCAAAAGATACAATCACAACTTGACTCAAGTCAGAGTCATCTCAATATCTGATGTTTGAGCAGCTGTAATTAAAATGTGAACGAATTATAGTGTTTCTATTGCAAAAATAGGAACTGTTAATGTTTCCACTGTGCACAAACTAGTGTTATGTTATCAAAATAAAATAGCCTTGAAATATCTATATAATTTGAAATAATCTTAGGCATCTGAATTTTTGTATTTACTTCTGTTATCTTCGGTTGTCTTTGTCCTCAGGTCAGCTGAGAGGTAAAGTGTAACCCTTAAAAAAGCAGGTCATCTCAGCTCCATGTGCTCCTTTATGTAAGAGATGGCTGAATTCATTTCTTTCTGATATTAACATTTATTTGAACGATTATCTGAAAACCTGACATGTGTCAAAACAAAAATGATTTTCAGTCGGGTAATCTACCGAATAGCTGCCATTCCAAGCGATGAATGCCTCTTTCATATTTCTTCACTGCCTCGACAGGAAACCCAAAAATCCCAACATGCTAATCTCTTTGTTTTCTATTAACAATATGGGAAAACCTGACATTAAGAGTGGGTAAATTAGTTTCATTTGAAGCATAACGGCGATCTTAAAGTCTATTAAACAGTTTCTTTGGTCTCTTGGGGGCAGTTCTAGAGCTGGAGTATTTGGACAGGAACCCACTGAGGGAAGGAGATGGCTATCTGGAGCTGCAGGGCAGACTGTGGATGGTAGAAGCTTTGGGTTTTATTTAATGAACGTGCAAAATCTGTTTTTCTATGAAGAAACCTGCGGAGATACTTGGGACAATGTTTCTATATGTGTTTCTGTGTGTGGGGTCAGTTCGGTGTGTGATTAGAGATAGACTCCATTAGGCCTCTCTGTATGCAAGTTAGCACACATCTGGATATACTTTTGCCTATACAGTTATACCTTCATACCCGATAGCCTTATGTGTGACCCTTTAATGCTTTCCAAGACTTTGAGATAAAACCAGTTACTGACTGCCATATCTCCACACCAGAGCCATCTGTTCTTACTCTCCAAGTTTTCTTTTTTTTTTCAATCATTTGTTGATTTTTTTTTGGGGGGGGGGGTTGTCAGTAATAGTGGTAACAGTTCCAGTTTTGGCTTAACAGTGTACACTCAGTCAAAACACCCATGAAGATTTTACGGCTTTGTTAAGGCGAAGATTTGTCTGTGTGAGGTTCAGACTGTTAACACTGTACAGGTGGGACTCTCGCATCTCTACTTTAAAAAGCAGCTTAACTCAACATGGTCAGAAATCCTCAGGTCAGTTCCAATTTGTTCAGGTCTAAGGTTTAGATCAGGGTATGAGGTCCGCAGAAGGGGGTGAGCGGCTCTAATTCAGACCAGCCTGGAGTCAGAGTAACACTTAGCATCAGAGCTTCTGGTAGGTGTGACTGTAAATGTTTTATCATGTAAAGCTTTGAAAGGATGTTTGAACAGGATGTCTTGGAGTTTTGTTGAGCACAAACACACTGAATAAGTGGATACCTAAATGTTTTACAAAGTGACCTTGAAGGTTAAGCAGTACAGCCGCTGTCCAAATCGTTGCTTCTCGCTTCGAGTTAAACTCGATGTAAACTAAAGGTTCATGTCCAGTGACATTGCAGGACCTGGTTCAACTTCTGCATGTGTTCCAACATATAAGTCGTCTGAGCATGGCCTCCAGTGACCAGCCTTTCTTTTCCTCTTGTTCTTGGCTTCGATTTTTCTGCTTCTGAAATTCTACAATTCTAAAATGTATTTGTTTCAGAAAAACAATGAAGATTATTTCTGCTTTATTGGAAATTTGATTTGAATAAAAATTATGGCTCTAAAGAACAGGGTTTGATCAAAATCTGCAAAAGTAGCCTTTATGTTTATAAATACTTTTAGGTACCTCCTAAAATTCATATTTTCATAAATGTAATTTGTAGAGACCTTGAAATGCCACATTTACTAGTAGAAAAAGCATTTTAGATAGTCTTAGCTTTTATTCTGTCTTGCTATACTCAATTTAATACCTTCAGGCTTCAAATCTCGAAGTATTTGTGATGTTAATGGTGTACTTGTCCACATGAGTCCCCTAGTGCCTCAAAAATCATTAGGTAAATGAGTCTTTGCTTGTCTGTAAGGCCCAGGTTCCTCCCATACAATGAAACAAATATGTTTAAAAAATATAGAAAACTAGAAGAGCATAAATAAATAAATGTTATAACGGCCTACCATGCTGTTAGTCACACTCGTGATGATCTGTTATGGCCTGTAGCATCAGTCAAACAAGAGCTGCCTATTTCCTACTTAGACTGTGCGTATAGGAAATCCATCTGTTAAACCTGATGCATGTATCCCAAAACCTTTGACAAAACAATGGGTGAAATGAAATATTTGTGTGTGTTATTTTTGCAGCATTTTTCTGAAACAAAATTCATCATGTGAAGGTTTTAAGGTTGTGAAGCATAAATGTCAGATTGGATGCCTTTCCGTAG
Organism: Brachyrhaphis roseni; assembly: GCA_903066815.1. Classification (NCBI taxonomy): domain Eukaryota; kingdom Metazoa; phylum Chordata; class Actinopteri; order Cyprinodontiformes; family Poeciliidae; genus Brachyrhaphis; species Brachyrhaphis roseni. The sequence goes on from CAEFZY010065776.1 coordinate 29,798, forward strand.
CCTCCTGTATCCTGGATAAAGAAATAGGGCAGTATAAAAAGTGGACAAAACTGAACAGGGCAGCCCACCTATCTCAGTCCAACATGCGGTGGGCAGATGTCTGCTCTCAGAGTACAAAAGGTAGATTTAAATAGGAGCCAGCTGATTTTAATGCTTTTTCCCGAAAACTGGTCGTCATATTGTCTGTTGCTCCATCTTTTGCTTATCTTTGCAGACACCTATTGCTAATTCTCTCTCGTCGTTGACCTATGACTCTATGGCCATACTTTTTTACATCCACATCCACCTCTCTTTTGTTCTGCGTTGGACGGGTGTATGTGTGGTAGATTTCAGAGGTGCAGGTAGAAAATAAATCCATAGCAGCTCTGACATCTCACAGTTTCTGGTTCCCATTTGGTCCAATGTCCTGCAATCAGTCACTTTTGCTCTTCGCCCTTCGTTCTCATTCTGAAGACGTCTCCAAAAAATTGGGAAATTTCTCAAGTTACACTAAAAACAAATGCAATGGATATCATGTGTTCAGAATAAAAAAGGTGTCCAAACCAATAAAATAAAGTCTGATCATCACTTCTTTGTAATTTATTACACCTTGTAGGCAGCAGTGTTAAACTGACAAACATATTTAATAATAACATGAGCCAACTTGGAGTGGATTGTTGCTGCCAGCTGCTAGCACGGTCCTGAGGGGAACGAGTTCCTTCATGGTTCTTTCATCTATGTGCCTATCAGCTTGATCAGTGAAGCCACTTAATGTGGACATGTGTTCCTTTGTGCTATCGGAGTGCTAACAGGCACAAACACACACACACATGTATACTGAACAAGGAAACGAGCATCTGTTTTAAATCGTTTGCAGAACGGATCCCCGATTAGGTAGTCTTTAGGATTTAAAAGAGCTTTAATGTGATCTTCATGCAACACCATTTAAATTACCGTATTTTACGCATTATAAGGCGCGCCTTCAATGAACAGTCTATTTTAAAACTTTTTTCCATATATAGGGCGCACCGCATTATAAGGCGCATAGAATAGACGCTACAGTAGAGGCTGAGGTTACGTTATGGATCCATTAGAAGGAGCTGCGCTAAAGGGAATGTCAACAAAACAGTCAGATAGGTCAGTCAAACTTTATTAATAGATTACAAACCAGCGTTCTCACAACTCCGTAGTGTCACACGACAGAAATAAGGCATTACAATTGGAAATAGTAACACAAATAGCAGCTGCATCTAATTAACCGAGCTTAATAGCT